>JAOTAV010093002.1:0-11302 GCA_026546445.1 Cyclargus thomasi | reverse complement strand
TACAGTATTAATCCTTATCCAATTAAGTATCTTAAATACATTGTGCATTTAATAAAGATCAATATGGCTTTTTACAGTATGTAAATTAAATAAATATTTTCGAAGATATCACAGATTTAAAAATTTAAAAACTACCAGCTTTTTTTTCACAAAATTCCACCTAAAATACTTTTTAGAGTTAGTTTTAAAGAATAAGTTTTTTTTTTGTAATCTTGATAAAAAAGTCTAGAAGACGGGACGAACCTGAAGTCCACGCGAACGAAGTC
The DNA here is from genome assembly GCA_026546445.1 of Cyclargus thomasi. Lineage (NCBI taxonomy): Eukaryota > Metazoa > Arthropoda > Insecta > Lepidoptera > Lycaenidae > Cyclargus > Cyclargus thomasi. Next base: position 11,036 of record JAOTAV010093002.1, on the reverse strand, counting down.
GCGGGCAAAAGCTAGTACCCTATACAACAACGAAAAAAATTTCGAAATCGGTCTACAAACGGCGGAGCGATGCGTGGTCGAACATAAAAAAAAGAATATAATATATATGGTCAAAATAAGAAACCTCCTCCTTTTTTGGAAGTCGGTTATAAAAAATAAACGTACAAGTAGCAACAATATTGTATATAATAAATAATACACAAGTAAATAATACATCCGTATTATTTACTTGCTCATTGCCATGGGAAAGCCATGCTTCGGCACGAATGGACCGGCTCGACCGGAGTGATATCACGGCCTAACAGAAAACTGGCGTGAAACGGCGTTATGCTGTATTTCGTTTAGTGAGTTCACCGGTGGCCCAACGTCCCTAATCCTTTATCCCTATTCCCATTCCCTCATAAAGGTCGGCAAAGCACTTGCGACTCTTCGGATGTCAAAGTGTCAATGGGCAACGCCATTCCATCAGGTAACCCGTCTGCTCGCTTACCTCCTAAAATATCATTTAAAAAATACAGACCAACTCTTTAATCTTTCCTTTCAGTTTAAAGTGTAACCGGCATGGTATACGCGGTGGCATTTTTATTTACGAGCGGGAATCTAGAGGCGACTTACTAATATCGTGTGGGGAGTCGATAGTATAGAATAATATGACGGGCGCGGGCTCCAGGCACGTAGGCAATAAGCCCCCGGCAGCGAGCCAGGAAAAATAGACCAGCACTGTGCGGGCTGACCGCGTGCTGCCTCCATATTTGACTGTCTGTTTCATTAAAACATTTCCGATAGACCTAATTGTAAAATTCCGTGTTCGAAATACAAATTGGTTTAGGTATTACACTATTAGGGTAGGTCTAATAAAAACAGATTAAATCAAGGTAGTATATATTAAATATCATTAAATTCTAATTTAAAACATAACATTTTGCCGTGGGAGAGCCATAATGCCGTGCTAAGCACGAATAAGCCGGCTCGATCGGAGTGATACCACGGTCCTAACAGAAAGCTGGCGTGAAAAAGCATTGTGCTGTGTTTCGTTGAGTGAGAGAGTTTACTGGTGGCCCAACTTCCCTGATCCCTTATTCCCTCATAAAGGCAGTTGCTTACCTTGCTTACCATCAGATAACCGTCTGCTCGCTTGCCCCCTAAATATCTTTAAAAAAACAATTTTGTTAAAAAATAAGTAATGTGATGTAATAAAAGCTAGCACAGAAATCCAGTGTGAAATAACGCTTGCTCTGTGTTTCGTCAAGTTTTCAGAAAACCCAACTCACTACACAACATTCCCTGACCCAATTCACTTTCCTATTTCCCTATATGATGAGCTAAGAAACCTTCATGAAAAAGCCGGCAATGCACTTACAACTCATCTGACGTGACAAGTATCCGTGGAGGAATCCATATTTTTACACGTATGAAAAACACAATATAATTTTTTCATAAGACTTTAATCCGACGATAAACATTACGTTAACACAAACAAAATCGAATCTACCGGAGTATGCCTAAGAGACGTGTTGTACTCCACCTTCATACAAAGTAAACCCCACTCTATATTGAAAGTAACGAATTTTAATAGAAAACGCTCACCCGAGAATAGGGCCACGTGGTTAAAACATATTCAAAAAGAATGTCCCGTGGAGGCGCGCCTTGTTTCATTTTACGATTTTATCGAAATAATCCGATCTTGCTTGTTATTTACTGCCGCCTTCCCTCAATTGTGACTCTCAGGGGCAAACGACTGGCACGTGCCAAATAATTGTGAACCCTATGTCACTTGATTTTTTGATAGTGAATCGCTTAAGTGATCCAACATTTTGACTCCTTGCTGTCGTAGAGGTGCTACGAAAGAAGCCTCTACGGGGAGCGATCGAAAATAGACTTCAAGAATGTATAGTAGAGTTTAATTTAGCTTTGTACGACCGGGCGGTTATGGTCTTTTGTGGCGGACAACACAAACGAACCTCGGGAGATTGAGAGGAAAAATCTAGGTGTTTTATTCCACATGAGAGTGCGGTCGTGATGTTAGGCGAGGCGTACTATCACAATAAACACTTTGCCGGTCGTGTGTATATTATTCATAGGCCAAAGGTTTATTCGTGTAAGGAAAATCGCGTTCTCTATTTTTATATTTATTCGCAATTATCGCTCTTCCTTTTTATGACTTCTTTCTTTTGTTCCGCCTCGTATCCTTAAGTTATTAGAGATGGTTTTTATATGTTTTAATGTATGTTTTTTCTCTAGTATTAAGTATTAATTGTCTAGATTTTTTAACCATCCATCCATCGCTAGGATTTTCTTACTTACTGACAACATTCTGTATAGGACTTCACTTTTTTGGAAAACTTCAAATCAAATAATTAAATTTTATTTCTCGACTATTATTACAAATCAATTGATATCATTACTTAATTGGTATTGCTATAAGTTTAAAAGTTTTATTCATTATACATTATTATTTTGACATCATACCAATTAACTGTATGCCTCGTAAAATTAATTATTGAGCTGATATAATGATGTCTTTACTAAGTTATTTTTTTATATTACACTTTTCAATTTTTTCTTAATAATAAACAAAGATCAAGAGATCAAATAAACACGTAACTTATGAGTTTACGTATGATATATATTAGTTATATTCATTTCAGGATGAAAAAAAACTAAAGAGTATTATAAAACACTCGCTAGTTCTTTCGTTAAAAAATTCAATAGTAATATTGCAATAATATTATCCTAAGAAAGTCGTAACTAGAAACAAAGTACAAATGAGCGGGAATATAATAAGTTTTCTTTTCAATGTTTGTAGCATGATTACCAGCGAAGACTGGACTCCTATTGGTATGTAAGTTACGGTTCGAACTTAGCTCATTACACCGCGATGCGAACTGAATGACAATGGAAGAAATTTTCACTTCCGCCGTTATAAGGCGTATATTTATTTTCTAAAGCCTAGTATTGCAATCGGGTTTCTTGAGAGGCTTGGTCAGGTCCGGCTGCCCGGTTATGATTAAGGAAGGTTATACTTTACTAATAACAGTGTGTACGCATATTAATTTTTTAATGTAAACAGAGAGCAAGAAGCAGACACATAGTTATCTGATGGAAAACAACTGTCGTTGCCCATGGACATGTAACATCAGTATTACAAGTGCGTTGCAGACCTTGTATGAAGAAAGTACGGTAAGGGAATAGGGACTAAGAGGAAGGAATATCACGTTGGGCCTCCGGTAAACTCACTAATTTACCACCACAAAAATTTACCACCTATATCGTCTTGATGAATGGCAGTCTTCCACAGTACGATTTTCGCGTAACTTTGTGCCTCGCACAGTAATGCTCTGGAATGAACTATCACCAGCAGTATTTCCGAACCGTTACGACCTACAAAGAAGAAGAAGAGAGTGTATTCACTCTTAAAAGGCCGACAACGCACATGCAACCCTGATGTTGCGAATGTCTATGGGCGGCGGTAGTTACTTTCCATCAGGTAACCAGTTTGCTCGTTTGTTTTATTTTATATAAAATAAAGCTTGACCAAACACTGCACAGCGCAGTCGGTATTCTGTTTTCCATTGTCGTTGTTACAGCCTGAATTATTTAACGTATTTTAATGTGTAAGGCTTTTAAGATTTAACAAAATTTTGTCTCAAGATTTTGTAACAGAAAATTTATTGCTAACGCTTAATTTTTATTTTTAAGGTACAAATATCCTATTTTAATCTTTCGATTTCTAAAAATTTCTTTGTTTTTGGATATAAACGAAGTCACACAGACGCATTAAGGCCCGGCGAAAGTATGCATATGAAAAGGTATTTAAGGTACGACACTCGTTGATGAACGGTATGATGTATTTAGTAATTTAGAAATAGTTTGTTTCACAATCTAAGCAAACAGTGGCGACGATATTCTCACAAGATCTCAGATAACATATTATGCAATGTCCTCTGAATATGTAGTAAATATTTAATTTCATATACGGAATGCAAATGCATATCCGGTCTTTTCTTGGTCGTGTACTAGTAATAATGTAGAAACAGTTGTGACAGTATCATACATTTTTACTCTATGGGAATGGAGCCCTATAAAAATATTAAAAATATTGGAAAACGTAAAAATTTATTGTAATTTTCAACATTGCTACAATAGTACTCTTCTTGTTTTAATGAATTTACTTTTTTATATAAGGGTCACTGGAATGGAGAGTAATCAAAACTGATTTTTATGTACTATTTACGAAATTACCGATTAGACAACGATAGAAAAGCTGCCACACACACATACGGGCAAATTCTAAAATTCCACATCAACCTTTGCAAACAATATCTTCTTGTTTTAAAATGGCACCATACGAGGAAACGATCAGGAATGTCTCTATACATTTTTCCGTGAAACTCTTCCAAATACAACTTCTGCTTACTACGCCCTGCATAAAACCAGCCAGTATACAGCACTCATACTTCTACATGACCCCTGTCCACAGATACTGTAGCGTCCTTGATTGACTACACACTTTTACTTATACTAATATCCTCTTAGTACACAGAGCATAAAACTATGCAGCACATTTTCCCAAGTAGTCACGTAATGAGCTGCTAACTCTGACATAATCCGCGCCAGCAAATGAAATTTGCAAGTAATTTTGCCGCCTACCCGCTGCCCTCCGTTTGGTCTTGCTCTCTTGTCTCGTGTCGCTTCCATTACAAATTGTGTTGGAATAAAAATATCTATGGATCTATAAAGAGATGTTAAATATTTTGTGATTTTGACACGAACGGAATATTTCGCGTTCTAAGCAGATTAGCTAAAACTGCATTAAATACCTTATAAACTTTTTATTATATTTAAGCATCATCTGAACAGGCTTATTAGCTTAGACTAATTTGGGTATCGAAGGAATTCTCTTACTTATTGTCAAAAATAGAATAATACAATAAAACCTTTTGTCCACTGTAGGCCGTCGCCGTCAACGAGACTATTTCGGCTCGATAAAATTCCAGTGGCATATAATCCATATGCCATAGGCAACAGGTTTCATTTTCCTTTGCGCACTACAGACGGCCACCATATGGGCGCTAGACCAATGGAGATAGAAAATTAAACCTATAGCCTAGATTATAAAGTGGCATTTTATTTGGCCAAACCAATCAACAAACGTTGATAGTGACGGCGTGCTAAATGGCATCACGCACTTTTTTAGCCTCACTTATAATAATCAGTCATTCGTTACATAACCAATTTGCATCTTACCTTTAAATCCATAAAAAACACGTATTATTACTCTCGTTTCTGTATTTTCCAAAAGCATAATAAAAATAAGATTAAAAATGTTGTTGTATCCGCTCTATACACATCCATCTGGTGGAAGGAAGAAGTGGGCGTGTAATAGGAAATGTTCCGCATATTGACTCCAGCGACGTTCGCCAGATCTCTAAACAATGACATGATGCCGATGACTCTTCAGCCTTAACTTGGATTTGTTTTTTCGTATTTCTTTTTTTTTACTTATATATTTAAACTAGTACCGAAGTAGTGATTTCTTTGGCGCTTTTGTACGTACAACTACATATTTTTAGGAGTAAACGTTAATTGTATATAAGTTGTAATATTTCGACTGGGTATGATATAACACGACCAATGTACTCAACGAAAACCAAAAAACTAACTCGGCGCTGCTACTTTTATAGTAAGCCCTCTGTAAAAGTAACCTGCGTCATAATAATGTATCAGTTTAATCGCTGCGTTGAAACTGGCTGGCAACACGTGTAAAAAGGTTTCCCAATTATTGTTTTTTAATTTCGTAAAGTTTTTTATAATTTCGGGGGCGAGATATTTAGACTGACGTACAAAAGCAATAACATTTGCCGGTATAATTCTGCCCCGAGGCGGGCGAAGTTTGGACTTTGAAATTCGAAAGCTGATCTGTAACATCGACGGTATTGGCAGTCCGCACCCTAATCACGTTACATCACTAAATGATCTGGACAGATCAATCCTTCATTACTTAGCCCCTGCGCACATGCACACGGTCGCCGTGCCGAGTAAAGTGTAAGCAACGATGAGAGCGTGTACTAATGACACATTTTTTGATCTCAAATGCATGATACGGATGCTCGTTGCCGTGGGAGAGCCATGCTTCGGCACGAATGGGTCGGCTCGACCGGAGTGATACCACGGCTTCACAGAAAACTGTCGTGAAACGACGTTGTGCTCTATTTCGTTCAGTGACTGAGTTTATCCGTGGCCCAACTTCCCATATCCCCCTATCCCATTATATTCCCATTTCCTCATAAAGGCCGGCAACGCACTTGCGACTCTTCGGATGTCACGAGTGCCCGTGGGCGACGGCAGTTCCATTAGGTAACTCGTCTGCTCGCTGGCCCCCTAATTATCAAAAAAAAAAGCTTTCACATGACACGACGGTGCGTCGCAAATACCTACACGCAATAAATATGGTGACCATCTCAGTAATAATACTATATGAACAATGAACATGCACCGAACACGGATCGAATAAACACAGACGCATTAAGGCCCGGCGAAAGTATGCATATGAAAAGGTATTTAAGGTACGACACATGTTGATGAACGGTATGATGTATTTAGTAATTTAGAAGTGGATCGAAGCTAAAAATGCTTAAGATTACTTTATGAAATTAGAGGATGAAGAAGAGAGGTGACCCGACAGAAAACAACTGCTATCGCCAATGAACACTTGAGCCATAAAAGAAGTTGCATTTACGGAATACTTCTTACTCTTCTCGAAGGTAAAATACTTGGCTATAAAGTATACTTAATCATAACGCCTCCGTAGTCTAGTGGTTCTGAGCTCTGCTCTTGACTCCGGGGGTCGTGGGTTCGATTCCCGCGTTCTAAACATGTTATTTCCAAGTTTGGTTAGGACAATGCAGGCTGATCACCTGATTGTTTGACAACTAAGATCCATGCGTCGGATAGGTTTGTAAAAAGTCGGTCTTGCGCCTGATCTCTCACCAGTCCTGTCGGTCATCCATCCCACTGGGTTATGAGAGTAAAGGCAGAGAGAGTGCTTTTGTGTACTGCGGACACATTTGGGCACTATAATATTACTCCTACGTATCTAGGCCTGCTTCAATAAAACCGGTGTGGGAGTTTTTATTATAGTTAATCATGGATATCATATACAATCGTAGAATTTTAAAAGGTTAGTAAAAAATTAATTAAAGAAATAATCTTTCTGAAAGAAAATAAAGCCAATATACCCTACTATAAATATAAATCCTGTAGATCAAAAAATGTAAAAAGAGACGCCCCAACGTTGTATACGTATATGACACTTATTTTTATTTGCAGGTAAGCAAAGTTCCTCATATTACATATTCTATTTTCCATTGAAACTCCGTTCGGGAGGATTTTCTAGGGTACAAGTTTAAACAAGTTTAGGGCAAAGTTCCGATCCCTTTTACGGTAGCTTAGCTACGGAAAAAACAAACGGTTATTTAACGGTTTCGTTATTACTTACGTAGAGGAAAAGGACTTGACGAAAGATAAATTAAATTCTTTGCGTTCTTCTGGTGCTGTCGAGTTTTGGTTGTCAAACTTTGTTTTCGGTTGTAAGAGTTAAAACGTTGATCGATTTCGGATAGAAATAGATTTTAATCGAATGGAAATCGAATTAAGAGTAATATAGTTACTGTATTAAAATACAGTAACTATATTAACGTTTATCGCAAAGCTTTTATGTGCAAAATTTCTTTTATTTCACAATCGAATTAATTCAGGACAACAATTGTCATGCTGATGCCGCATTTATCATAACATTTTTTTAATGATATTTAGGCGGCAAGTGAGCAGACGGGTTACCTGATGGAAAGCAACTGCCGTCGCCCATAGAAACTCGCGACATCCGAAGAGTCACAAGTGCGTTGCCGGCGTTTATGAGGAAAGTTGGACCACCGGTAAGCTCACTCACTGAACGAAACACAGCACAACGCCGTTTCACGCCAGTTTTCTGTGAGGCCGTAGTATCACTCTGGTCAAGCCGGCCCATTCGTGCCGAGCATGGCTGTCCCACGGCGATCGTTAGGCTCTTCCTAGTTCATTTTTAAAAAATAAATCCGTAGCTTTCTAAAGTATACTAAAAATCGGTAGAAACGTAAATTACCCGCCTACGAACTAAGTAGGTTCAATAAAGGCCGGCAACTCCTCTGATGTTGCTAGTGTCCATGGGCGGCGGTAGTTGCTTTCCATCAGGTAGCCCGTTTGTTCGTTTGCCCCCTTATTTTATTTAAAAAATCAAACCAACAAACACAAAAACGCTTACCTCTTTCTACTATATATACAGGTTGTACCAAAAGTAAGTAATAATACTTTAGGGTATGTGTCCCTTGTATAGAGCGTACCATGAAAGTAGTAGCATTTTTTGCAATTTGTATGGGTTAACTCGTGTCGCAGGGGCGCCAGTCCATACAAATCACAATTTTTTTTTTCGCTTTCAGTGCTGCTGAACTCTTTTTAAGGGATTCATACAAACCCTAAAGTATAATCAATAACTTTTGTAACACCCTGTATACATACGTCACGGTCATCAGACCCGACGTAACGCATTTTAGTTGTACGCCGGCCTCACGCTTACAGTCTGCGATGATAGCTTAAGAAGCATGAAATTCTAGGAATCGTTTTTGAATAACGTGTAGCAGAACCATAATCAGCCATACATTCTAATCGCCCACTCAAATCTATATATATATCGTCCGCACTTAATAAAGACAATATTATTATATAGTTAAGCTTTCTCAGTAAACGTTGTTAAGCTTCGGAACTCGTTCTGGAAGACTAAAATAGCTTTGATGAATATAAAATTGGCACTTCAACGGTCTCATAAGTCAGGGAAGACAATAATTAATACAAGACGAGCCGCAAGCTACTTAAGAATGCGCTTACTAAGGGCTACGACCGCTCAGCGGAACGCTAAGACATTAAATCTTAACCCTGATTTTCAGAAGCCCGTCGAGGAACCGGTCCACGAATAAATTATAAGCACAACAAAACTTGGATATATTGTGGAGAAAACGAGAGGTTTATGTGAATGATTGTGTAATTTAAATACATAAAATACAAATGTGACTGACTGTCTGCCTGACATAGTGATTTCTACTCAACGGGTTTGGGCTAAAATTCGGCAGGCGGTGGAAGATAGATGAGATACATCCGCTAACAAAATATTTTTTTATAAATTCCACCATCAAAGGGATAAAACAGGGGATGAAAGTTTGTACGAAAATACTTCTTAACCCGAGCGAAGCCGCGGGCAAAGATAGATTAAACTATATAATTATAAATGGATTTTAAATTTCGTTATGCGGGACTATCCATAAAGTACGTAAGGAGGGGAGGGGGTAGATAAAGTGTGACAGGGGGAAAGGCGGGTCCTTAATTTTGCGACAGCTCATTTCAAATGTTCTAAATTAAATCTCGAAATTTTAGTTATATTGGGGTGGTTTCAATTCATTTGGGGGGGGGGTTTCTAAAATGTGTACCTGTGACAAGGGGAAGTTATCTAAAAATCATGTAATTTGTATGACGTACTTTATGGATGGTCCCTGTGAAATTTTAATGAGTGTAGGAAAGCTTTATATCAGAAGGAAAGTTATACGAAGATCATCAGAGCATTAGCTTGTTCTCGATAACGTATAAATACCTTAGAGATGATGAAAATATTAGAGCGTTCTTTGAATAAGTGCGAAATATTTCCTTTTTACGTTAAATGATATGAATAAATTAATATTTTTCCATAGAACCCTCTGAAAACTTTTTAGGATTGAAGAAAATTACTAATTTCAATACTAAATTAAGTAAATCTAAGAATCCAGCTGAAGCCGACAGTTATTGAAGGAACTGTAAAAACTTTACAATAGTAATACCGCCGGTGCAGTTCCAGAATTTCCAGCATTAACGGAGTGCTCAAGTTAATTCGGGTTTTATGGAATATGTACCCCAAAGATGCAGTAAAGATAATAGAGCAAGGGAATTTGTGTATCATAAAACCAAAACTAATTTTCCTTTATACCTAAATTTTTTGTAGTGTACTTTGTTATGCAGACATCAGACATAACTTTTATGTGTCGGATTTGATTATATTGAAGTAACTGTAATAAAGTTGATGACGAATAGTTCGACCCTATTACAATTTTAGTAATAAACGAACATTATTACAAGCTTTTGCTCACGGCTTTGATTTTGGTATGCGACCTGAGGCAACACGATTTTTTCTAAAATGAAAAGTAAGTAGCGGTCCTTTCAAGTAAATGTAATAAAAAAATTAGGCCGATTAATGGTTTCATTGAGGCATGATGGAATAACAAACAAACACGCTTTAACATATATAATATATTACTAGAGGTTGCCCTGTGGTCAAAATTCGACCATAAATATTTAAATCCATCGTGTATATTTATTAAAGCTTCTAGCTTTAATAAATATATATAATTGATTCAGAGGCTTCAATTTGGAATAAGGGTCTCGTTACCATGGGCCATTAAATTTTATGAAAAAAAAACACTGACTTCAACCTATCTGTAGAGCATATTAAAATATATATTATGGTGTGCGTAGCGTTTTATTTGTTGAAAATATCTAAGATTAAAGCATATTTTAAAATAATATTGGTATTCTACGCTCCTCCTCCATATCAACTATAACTGGGAGAAATTTCATGCTTTAACATCTACGCGTCTTTCGTAAAAAGGGGTACAAAGTTTTCCGCTCGCGTAGTGATATATAGATGTGACATGAAAACTTACTTGTGCAGTGCCTGTCGGAAGACGTCTTCACCGAGGAACATTGACATCATGCGTATGAGCGAGCTGCCCTTGCGGTACGAGATGCTGTCGAATATCTCCGATATGTGCTTGGGGTCTTTGATCTCCACCGACACCTGAACAACATAGTTAAATAATAATAATATCCATGGACGCTTCACACCACGTCAATCTGGCCCTGTGCTCAGTACCCGAAGGACTTGTGTTACAGGTACCAGACAACGGAAATATATTTAATAC
>JAOTAV010092991.1:0-11303 GCA_026546445.1 Cyclargus thomasi | reverse complement strand
ATGAAGATTGTGTACGGAAATAGGCTGATGCCTCACCGAATTCTGAAACAGGCACTATTAAAGAATAAATTTTATTTCATACTTTTTAGTTTGTTTTGTACTATTTCAGTTTTTTTCTTTGGAAGTCGGTTTAAATTTTTTGTTAAAAAATAATAATCTTTTCATGAATTTTAGACCCGATGACGCTTGCAATTCTGTTGTGCCAAGATGCGGTTATCGCGCGGGAATCGTACAAAAGTATCCTATATCCTTCCCTGGGATTCAAAGTATCTTCATACTAAATGTCAATAAAATATGTTCTGTCGTTTGGGCGTAAAGCGGTAACCGACGGACAGACACACTTTGTCATTCCCAATATTAGTATATACTAGTACGAATGGAATGGAAGTATGGAAATATGGTATATTATGATATTATAAAACACACGGTCGAAATGAGAAACAACCTCCTTTTTGGAAGTCGGTTGAAAAATATGAGATTTTACATTTAAAACCATTTCATGGTTTGTTTCAGCGAGGAAAATGGAATGCCCCAACATTTACTTTCTTTTGAGGTGAAAATTTTATTCATATTAAAAATATTTTCAGTCCACGTTGGATGAATTGTTTCCGTCATTAGTGTTGGTGGACATTCACCGAAAAAAAACAGGTATTTTCAAGTAGTCCAGTGGCTAGGAGTGTGGCTCATGACTCTGTTATCATGGGTTCGATAACATGTTGGAAACTATGTTAATCGCAAGTTCGGTTAGGGCAATGATCACCTAAAGTTACGATGTAGGCTATCGCTACGAATAGATTTTGATAAATTCTACCCCCAAGGAGATAAGAGTTTTATATGACAATACTTATTAACGCGAGCAAAGTGGTAGGCAATCCAGAGCTCATAAAACGTATGAAACCGCATACTCCACCTTTTAAGCCATGGTGTTTACGTCACGTTTTATTTACAACAAAAAAGGACTTTCTGTAAAAAGGAGAAATACGAAAACATTGCGTGTTTATGTCCTACGGAACCATAATCGTAAATACTTATGTTATAGACGTAGATTTATATATCCGCTTCCTCCTACGTTAGGTGGAGAATTCGGGATTTAATTTATTATTTTCTATGGATGAAAGACTTCTAGGTCTACAGGAATTTTCTTGTTTATTTCTTTGTTCCAATTTCGTTTATAACAATACTAAGTATTTCTAGTAAATACCGAAAAAAATGTATCCTATTATCTATGTCAACTTATAATAAATCAATGTAAACTAATGTATCAATCAAAATAAATATAAATAATAATATACAAGATCTTGTCTTCCATATTTGAATAGCTTCACGGCGCTACCCGCGTAAAAAGTAGATTCAAAAGGTATTTTCGATCTACTTTTTACGCGGGTAGCGCCGCTGGTAAGCAAGCTCTGCCAAATTTTGTCCAAATCGGTGGAGCCGTTTAAGCTTGAAAAGGTAATAAACATTCACACTCACATACTTTCGCATTTATAATATTAGTATGTATCGTATATTATAATTCGAAGCATATTTTGCCTCGCAAAACCTTTTTATCTTAAAATATATTGAATCCAAATTTATAAAGCCAAACGTCTCCTCAAATTTGAAGTCGGTTAAATATATTTAAAAAAATAACTAGCATCAAGTTGAGATTAACTAGATGATTAACAAAAAGCCCCGTTGGCAATAAACTCGCTAATTAACTAAGTTGAATTGAAAATTTACGTAATTATAACGAGTTTGTCGTATTTATGAAGTTGTGTTTCGAATGGATTAAGCTGACAATGTTCAGATGTTAGTTGGAACTTGTAGCTTAGGCTACAATATTACTTCTGGCTTATTGTCAGACTATATAAGTACTCCGAAATCGTTTTGTGAAGGCACTAGTGAAAGTATCGGAAAACTAATATTTTAAATTATAAGAACAATAAATAATAATTATAATGATATAATAATATATAACCCGAGGGACTTGTGTTACGGGAACAAGACAACGGAAATATATTTAATTTAAACGGAAATACTATACACATATTTAAGATTTTTATTATATGATACACATATTTAATACTCATCCAAGACCTAGGAACATAGAAAAACTTTTTTTTGTTCCGTCGGCGGGATTCGAACCCGCGACCCCGATCAAGCTTAAGCTGGTAAGCTACCGAAGCACTTACCAATTGAGCCACAGAGGTCATTAAACTCTACCTTTTAAAAGTAAATTGAAGACATAAGCGGATGAAGCAGATAACTGACATAATAAAATAATAAAAATACTTTATTGCATTTCACAAAATTATGCAACTTAATATTAAAAGCACTAAAGAAAAATACAATTTTGGCGGCCTTATCGCTAAACAGCGACATGTTGCAGGCAACCATCTAAGAACTAGTACAATGAAATTAATATGATGACACGAGGGGATGCTTAGCGTTCATAGCATGCCAAGTCTAATAAACCCACATTAAAAACCAGACAACAACACAATCAAAATAGATAGCAAAAATAATATAAAAATAACGTGAAATCACACAGCAAAAAATTTATAATAATTATTATAATAACTATATCATTTGTTCATGGTCCATGGGTGAATGAGCATAATCCATTTCGCTATTGTTCAAAGTTTTTCATTATAAAATGATTTTTGAGTTGTCGTTTAAAAGAATTTAGGTTTTTCAAACGTCTTAAAAACTCCCGGATTTTTGTTATGGACCCCAAAAAATCAATTAAAAGTAAAATTTAAAATATTGTGGGTTTAATGTACACTAGATAGATACTAAAATAAGTAAGTTTCAAGATTCATCAAAGTTTTATGGGTTTTTCCCATTAAATTTTGAAAAATCTTGTAACTCGAATAAATTAGAATATACTCGAAAATTGCAAAATGTTAGTTATCTGCTTCATCCACATGTCTTCCATTATGACAATTTTTTGTCTTAAAAATATTAACAAATCCTATTTCTTTTCTATTTCATCATCCAGCTAATGTATTTCTATACAAATAATCCGATTTTTCAATTCCTGCAAAAAATACGGTGTTCAAATTCATACATACAGACAAACTCTTTTATAGTATTAGTAAGGATGTTTTGTTAAGGAGATAAGCGTGCGAAATATAAAATAGCGTGCATCACAATAAGTAGGTTAAGGATAGGTCGTTTCCGATGTGTTACGTCGCAATAAAATTTCACAATATACTGCCACTAGAATGATAATATAAGAAATTATTATCATATAATTTAATTTTATAACATTGCTAAGCTGGCTATTATAAAAATTAATTGAAGCGGTTGCTCTTTTGAAACTTACAGAATACATATTAATATACCTAATTATAGCTAATGCTAGCGTTTATTAGGCCTACGTTTCAGATTTAATGTCTTCAAAAGGAAATACGTATCCCACTAAAAACATTTCGTACAATAAAAGGCCAAGTCTCAATTTAGCTGCTTGTTTCTCTCTAATAAGTAATGAAATCTACACAAAGGCCTGCCAAGTCAAAGATCCCTTATTGCCATTTGTTTATAATTATAATTAATGTTGTGTGACGGTCTTTGACTTTTAACCAATAACGAATTAAGAATGGTTAAAGGCTATCGTTTAATTTCAGAACTAAATGACCTACAGGCTTGAATTTTCGGATTTGAGAGAGAATTTGTTGTAAGCTTACTGTGACGGTGGTGGACGGTGAATATTTCAGCTTTATGGTATTATCCAGAGGCTCTCAAATAGGGGGCTGAAAATCCGGCGAAATAGGATTTTATGTATAGCTAGATAGACAAGCTAGATCTCGAAATTGCAAGATTTATTAAAATTTTGTGTTAGCTATCCGCTTCTTCTACTTACGTTTTCAATTCCGTATTGGGATGTAATAGAAGATATAGATTATAGGTTTCAGCTTGTCTTAAATACCTACTCAAAAATTGCTACCAGCTTTAAGTCTATTAGTGACTGTTGAAAGTTTTTTTCATCCCCAAACAGATTCAAACTGTGTTTTAAATTATTTAATTTTATTTATTGCTATTTTCTAACGCGGCTACTTTTAACTAATTTAAAATTTTCCTTCACTTCAATACTGTTAGAAATATTTCGATTTCAAACAAATCGGAGATCATTACTTACAGTTCCACTCACCCTAATAAATCTTCAGCTAATCTGCGGGAAATTGAAAAAATGTGTCTATACAGGGTTGCTATGTGAGTCACGTCTCAGATAAGCTGTCCCGTCATGGCGCGATAAGATTTGAAACTTGGGGTACGTGGTGTCAGGGCGCTACTATAATAACATTGTGTATAACGTATAACTTGTATATTAGTTCTTGGTTCCGAACTCAAAAATTTAAAACAATTTAAGTATTTTTACTTAATTTTAAAATAAAGACAAACTGTCTCACAGTAAAAGTTTATAGAGAAAAGCAAGTCAAAGTATGAATCACACGAGTTTGATCTTAAGCTGTATTCGACTGTACATACAGTGGAATGCAGCTTAAGATCGCTCATTCCATATGGATGTCTTATTATTGTTATTAAATAGTCTATAAAAATATATAAGATTCCATTATCAATGATGCTGTAAAAAATTATAATTATAACAATAAAAAATAAAAGAAACGTCATTAAATTTGTTGGTTCTTAAAGCTTGTTAAATAAAACTGAGGGTAAAAAATATTTGTTCCTGTTTGTTTAGTGATCTATAAATAATTATGAAACTTTCAAGAGGTCTTGCGTAGTGAAATTCGAAAAAAAAAAACATTTTTCGGGACACCCTAATGCATGCTAATATTGAACATTTATAACAAGATATTTATTTGCACTTTTTCTGAAATTTATCGACGATAAATCCTTTTAAAATAAACAAGAGCTAAAAGGCACTGCAATCACAACATTTTGAGTAAATGTTGGAACATTCGTGGATGTCTTAAAAACTATTTATGATGCCCAGTTTCGCAGATAAGAAAGATTTATTCCGAGGTTTTTATCTGTATCGTTAGATAAGACTCGTATATCTTCGGAAACGTTGTACCATAGAAAAAGTAATAAATTGCATTTTGTATGCGTCTGTATTCCCCCACTGAGGTCGAGAAAATCTAAAGCATTTTAATATAATGTTTATAATATTAAGTAACAAAATATTATACTCTATTGCGACTTATGACCCCTTATGATTTTTGACATAATAATTTAATCTATACACATAATATTATAACATTTATACATACATATAATAAAACAGTAAAATTAGCGAGTCTGTACATTTAGTATTTTTACAAAATAATCAATGTGGGGAGGCTAAGAAACAGTAATAGAGCAAAAATCGACTAAAAATTGTCTGTTTGTATGCGCTTATCTCATAACTACTTGACGGATTTGAATAAATATTTTTTTATAGCTGTTAAGCCTGGGCAACATATTAGACGATACTTTATTCCGGGAAAATATGGGGTTCCCGCGTGATTAACAATTTTTACGCAAGGAAGTTCCGGCCACCAGCTAGTATTACAATTAGAACATTGCAATTATTGCATTGTTTTTATTATTATATTATTATATTAATAATATTTTTGATCAAATTGAACGATGACTTCATCAATTTTTTGCACGTATGATAAGATTGTAAACTTTGTGGTTATTGCAGTTGTTGTCAACCGTATAACAGGCGCTTAGCATGCCTGGTGTAGTTAATGATATGCCTTGCGCAATTAGGCGAGATGACCACTATTAACATAAATTAACACGGCGTTGCATGTGATATTAACATACCTGCTTTAATTTATTTCATATGGAGATATAAAAACATCTGTTTGTTTGGATGTTTGTGCGTCAATGACGGAAAAATTTTACATATAGACAAGGTATTAACTGACTTAAAATTTAGCATACTTACCCATTACTCTCAGTGAATTACTGATATTAGTATGCGAGAGTGTTCTTAGATAATATATCGTCATACTAATGTGGTTTACCCAGATTTATTACACTGTAAATCTAAGTTTTTGGGAGCCATTTAAAATAAGGAATAATAGATATTTGTCTTATGTAATTAATTTCGCAGAGCGAATTTATAAGTGGATGTTGAAAAAGTGTTGTTGTAACCAGCGATATTTAAATTACGAATATTGAATAAAATTATTCATAATATGAGTATATCACAGAGGTTAATGATCTTATTAAAAGTATTTTTTTACAAAGCAGTTCTAACCTCTAGAAATAATAATAAATCCTTATAAAGTCATCATTGTTGAAATTGATGATAGAGATATAGTCTCTATTGTTCTGATGTTTATGGATCTAATGTATGTACGTCTCAATATATCAATATACTGAAAAATAACATATACAAATCCGAATCCACTTTTCAGTCTTCGTTAAATACTACTAAAAATTTTTTAAACATTTTGTTTTTATATAAAAATATTCAAGTTGATTGGAGATACAAAAAGGTCGCTTAGGATTAAGAGCCTTCAAATTTATGATATGGAATATGCCAAAGAATTAAAATTAATAAGATCTACAGCATATTTATGATTAAACCAAAACATAAATAGGTGTTCAATTTATAACTCAACTTTTTTATGATTTCTGAATAAAGTTATGATAATATGTTGTTCGGTTTGATAATATGGCTCGCGAATCATAAATTGAAACGTACATAAAGTACATTTTTGTTTTCATATAATATTCTTCTGTCTGTCTGGATTAAAGATAGTTTTTATTTGTTTTCTTTATATTATATCTTTTTAATTTTAATCAATCCTATATTAGAAGGGCATATTTAATATTATTCCATTAAAACTTGTTAGATTATACATAATGATTTTAACGGACGGTCAAGTCATAGTTTTGATGTTAATTATAACTAAGGCCGAAGTGAGACGCTCAACCTGGCATCCGGACTAATGCTAGATTGATTAACGGAAGAGTCCATAATAAATAAAAATGCACTTGCGAATCTTCGGATGACGCGAGTGTCCATGGGCAACGGCAGTTGCTTTCCATCAGGTAACATATCATAAAAAAACTGAACTGATTGTAACCTCCGCCTAAGAAGGTATTTACAAGTCCTTAAAGAGATGAAAGTTGCTGGTGTCAAAGTGGGATACTACGCGATATTACGAAGGAAAATCTTGTTTGCTCTAGTTTTCCAGACTTAAGCCAAGCTGTGAAATTTGGTATAAGATAACAAGTTATTCTAAATAAGTCCAACAAAGTTAGGAAGCTGTGAGCTTTAATAAAATTAGTGAATACTTATCAGGTTGAACAGGATTCGATATTTGAACATGATTATGGTATGATTTTTAGCGCATTTAAATGGTTTGTCCCTGTTAAATGTGGTATAGGCTTATTCCGATTTATATATATATTTATATATATTTCGATCACAATTGATTTTTTCCACGAAAGCAAAAAAAAAAACGGCCAAGTGGTAGTTGAACTCAAGACGAAGAGGATGACAAAATAATAATATACAGGCACAATGTAACAAAATTAAATGATAGTATTTAAGATTTGAGTATGTGTACGTCTTCCTTATACCACCAGTCTGCAAACAGCATCGTCGATAGCAAAAAAAAAATAGATTTGTAAAGACAATTTCATGTCGCAGAGGCGTTAGCCGATAAAATTCATATTTTTCTACTTCCATAATAAACGCTATATAAAGGACATACAAACACATTACACAGTACACACCCTGTATACATCGGAGCAAAGGATAAAAGAGGGGCTGAGCGTTTCGCATTGTTTATACTCTGTCTTTGAGACAGGTGTTTCTTGATGCAGTCGCGTGTGAATTTGGCGACAGCGGTAGATTTTGTGACGGCGAGATATGGCATCGTATCAGAAGTGTTGTTGCATAAAATATTATCCAGACTACAACTTAAGGATCGCCTGCAAGCTCGAGTGAATTAGGCCGCAAGAATTTCGTTTTCCACGTGAAAATCTTAAATCTCGTAAAATATTTGTATTCTACAAGATTTTAGATTTCTACGTATTTATTTTGGGAACGTGGTTTTTTCAAGATAAAGAGATTATATATATGTTACTCTCCGTCCTTTCAACCAAGTCTTTGCAAAAAATCAAGTCGATTGGTTGCTTCGGAACTTTTGAAAAATTTGTATGAACTATGTATAGCAACAAGCCAAGTATCCAAAAACAAAAAACCCGATTGCAGGGACCGTTGTAATTTAAACAATGCTATTTTCGAGTTTTGTGCCAAAAGTCCTCCATTTTGTTTTTTTTTTATATTTTGATATATCTAGGTCAGATTAAATGAGAATCTAACAACACCTCTCAAGCCAAAATCCATTAAGCAGTTTAGGCTACAGAGCGTGCCGAACATACATAAATACAATTGTCAATTGTCATGTCTACTCATTCTCGCAGCCTGTGACAGACAAGCTTCACAAACGCCGACACCTCTATTATTTTTGTTTTACTCGTGGACTTTATGCTTTTGAAAACGTGTTTTACTCTCCTTGTTTATTCTTGCAGTGAAAGTAGTTATTACGGCAAATAAGCTATTGTTTTAAATGTGTTGAAGAAATGAAGTAAATTTTTTCTCTTTATAAATTAAAAAAAGTAAAACACGTTTTTTTTTGTCGTCGTTGCTATTATAGCTTAGTCTCAATTGTTTCACGTACAAATAACAGATTATTCTACTACTTTCCATTGACACTCGCGACATCTGAAGAGTCGCAAGTGCGTGTCGGCCTTTATGAAGGAATAGGGACTGCGAATAGGGATAAGGGATTAGGAAAGTTATGCCACCGGTAAACTCACTCATTGAACGAAACAGCACAATGCCGTTTCACGCCAGTTTTCTGATATCTATATAGTCAGGCCAAGGTATCACTCCCGTCGAGCCGTCCATTCGTGCCAAAGTATGGCTTTTCCACGGCAATGAGCATCCGTATTACGTACTGGAAATCGGAAAATGTGTAGTTTTTGTATAAGTTATAAAAAATATGTTGTCTATTAGGTATTATACGTTAGCACAATAAAAATCAATTTTTGTTGATTTGAATTTTTATTTAATACCTATGGTTATTACAAACGCTCTACGGAATGATTCACATGACACATGCTTCAGTTGTATTCGTTGTGAAAGAACCTAATTTATTTTCAAATTCTTGCCACGAGCATACTCCTTCCTCGCAAATGGTTGCAACAGGTTCTTCGTTAAAATAAAACACTACGTTGTATTCTTCCTTAGATCCTTTGCTACATCTGCAAAAAAATCATTTATGAAACAATATAATGTGAATCCCGCGTTATAAGTCGTTTGTCACGCTTGAAATGCAGGTACAAATTTTAGGAGAAACGTTGTCTTGTTATTATTCCTAAGAATGGATAGTGCCTTCATATCTCAGGAAAATCAATTCAGTGGTTTCAGCAGTCGCTGGCTTAATAAAAAATATTTAAAATGGGTGTAGGAAAGCCTTCCTACACACAGCGTTCGTCGAACTTGTCTAGACGGTTCACACGAAGCGTTGAACTATTGTTTTAAACAATGTAAGTTTCTCTTAAACAGAGCATTTTCTTACATATCTTATACACGGTTATAATGCTTACTTAATATTTATAATACTATTTATAGCCGGGGAGGTGAGAGTGCTATTTTTGTAGTCACTCGAGCGTCGTCGAGACCTAGTAAGTTTTGAAGAATAGGTAAAACGGAGACGAAAATAATAAGAGATTTTTATAATTTTAGCGGTGGGATGAGACGCTAAAGCGATTTTAAGGTTAAAAAAAGGAATCCTTTGAAAAAAAATTACACTGTACATTTATAAGGCGATTTTAGACGGCAAGGCTTAAAGCATTTAGTTTAATGTGACATAAATATATGAGAAGCTTGGTTACTAAAATATGTATGTGCAGATAAATAAATCATAATTCCTATGTAAAAGTGTTCTTTGGTGTGTTCTTAATATCCTCTATATAAATCTGACAAAACAGATGACATTTCCATTCCCATAATTTTTTTCGAATCTAATAACATAAGTTAGTGGATTCGAAGAAAAATATGCGAATGGATCAGATCTATATAAATCTGATTTCATATAATAATATAATATCTATGGATGATTCACACACCACGTCAGTGTGACCCCGTACTAAGTACCCGAGTGACGGCTACCTGGCAAAGGAAACATATTAAATACTATATACATATTTAAGATTTGTATTATATGACACACATAAGATAATACACATCCAAGACCCAGGAACATTGAAAAACTTTTGTTCCGTCGGCGAGATATGAACCCGCAACCCCAGGCCTAAGCTACCAACGCGCTTACCAACTGAGCCACAGGACTCTGTGGCTCAGTTGGTAAGCGCGTTTTTGTTGGCTATAAGATCGTTTTTATACCACGATAACCAGGGACATGTAAAAAGACTACACTAGCTTAATCTGAAGCGCTTTAGAAAAAACTCCTCTTTTGGGCTCCCCTACTACTAGCTGTATTTACTATCATCATACTATCTTTTATTTTGCGTACAAAACTCACTCTTAAATTATGATCCTTGAATACTTCAAGTATTCAAGAATTATAATTTACGGGTACTCCGAAATCTTTTTGGGATTCAAACAAACTAATCGGAATGCGTCCTACTCTCACGAACGTTTGTTACAACACTTATAACTCGAGATCTGCTGAAACAATTTTCATGGTTATTGATTCGTTGGATTTATCTCCGCCCCGAATAGCAGAATACATCTTAAAAACAATGGAAACCGATATCTATACATATAATAAAATTGAAGAAATGAAGATTCTGTACATTAAAGATATTCAAAAAATAATAAGCGGGGTCTTTCTACGTCGATATAGAAGTAAAAAATGTAGTTAGTTTTTTTGTCCGTCTGTCTGTATGTTTGTTCAGCTTCACGCGAAAAAAAATCCCAAAAAAAATCCCCCCTAAGGGCACAAAAGAGGGGGTAAGAGTTTGTATCAAACTGCTTCTTTAACTAAATGCCGTTTTCGCATATGTATTTGTCTTCTTTCAACACAACTTTAAGTGTATAAAAAGTTTGTATCAAACTTCTTCTTTGATAATAATAAAAACTACTGATTCGTTTTGAATGTGGTTTTCGCAGATGTATTTGTCTCCTTACAACTTAAAATCTGGTGCATAATTTTCTACAGATTTTATGAAATTTGATATACTAACACAGGATATTAGGTGGCTTTTTTAGAGTATAGGTATATTTTATTTCAATTGAATACTCCCATAAGATAATTCATTTGTAAGTGTTCTAATTCTATGAGGGGAAAGCCGCGGGTAAACGCTATTTAACAATA
>JAOTAV010092980.1:0-11304 GCA_026546445.1 Cyclargus thomasi | reverse complement strand
GGTCTCTTACCGCCCCCCTTGAGACCTGCAGCGCCCACAAGGGGGCGTTATCGCCCACTTTGGGAAAGACTGCTGTAAACTGAAGCAGCGAGCATCTTTTGTGGTAATTAAAGAGTTTACAGACAAATATAAAACAGAGGCACATAACAAGGATATATTTCAGTGGATTTGTACTTTGTAGCTATAGTTCAAAATGTCCTCAAGGTCATTAGATGAAAGGTCAACTCAAGCTATTCAGGATTACAAGGCCAGATTGCTTAGACCGATCTTGACTATTTATCGACCTGACGTAATAATAGATATTACTATATATTAGGTATATTTACAAGACAATTATATTATCGTAAGAATTCAGTACTCGAGCTTGGTAATTACAGCCTGTCGATGCAGAACCTTGCATCGACAGTTTTCTTGCGACGTGTGAACTTTGAACGCTAAAATCTTCATTGTTTTTCTTCAATGACTTCTCTTCATTGTCTACCTTATTAACCTGTTTTCAAACATCTGGCTAATATGTTATACCTAAAGTTTTTATAAGACTAACATATAGTTGTTGGCTACAGCTAAAGAAGATAGATTAACACTATTGGCATCACTAGCATGGAAGGCAATAGATGAGTTTGCTAAGTGATTTTCTACAAAATATACTTTAAATTCGTAGTAAGGATATTATGTAGAAAATTACAAAACCGGTTAGGTATCTAATATTAGCACGCTTGTATCGAACAAATATTGATTTCGTATCAACATAGTACATTTAGTAATTCGTAAATGTAAATTGTGAAACCGTGAGACGGCAAATGTAATATAAAAACTTTTTAAAAGCGAAAGATCGTTTCCTTCCCGAAAGAAATTGTGTTACAGTTATGATTTTTAAAATATGTGATTTTTTAAAGTTCTTAATTAAGAGGAAAACTACTGGAATTGGAATTGAATGAAATGATTTTCAACAGAATGATTATGCAAGCATCCAGTCAATCGTTCCAAGTACTTTGTCAACGAGTTGATCCAAGCCGATCATAGACGATAATCGTCGAGCAGACTCGAGTATGCTTCTACATGATCGTGCTCGCGTATCATCGTTTGATTGTGAAGAGGAGTCGAATTAAGAAACCTCCTTCTTTTTGGAAGTCGTTAAGAATGTGCAATTCCTACTGACTGTAGACAAAACTTTTAAAACTAAAAAGTAAAAGTAAATTGTAAGTTTACGTTATGTTAGTAAGTAATTCATTATAGGATGACTTAACGTATTTAGTCCTTGGTGTATAAGTTATAACACGTGAGTCACGAAAGTCCTTGGGAGGTCGCAACAATTAGGTATTAGCGATCGATACGAGGTAGGAATGTCTATTGATCTGTAATTTGATACTACATATTTGTTTGCATTTCGTATGGCTTACATGAAGACTTACTTATTGTTTTTTTTTTTATTAATGAAACATTCTGGAGTTGTCTAGCTCGAAGGACCAGACTTGATTGAGACGAAAAGAACGAAACATTCAAGCCATAGAGCCAAAATGATTCTCCTAAAATGCTTTTATTTTGATTGAAGACTAGCTTAAAATATAAAATAATTATATAACAAATACGTATCATAATAATTTGTATCTAAATATATCTCTGATCAATCCTTCGGTGTTGTTGAATGATTTAAGATTTTAAGCGATCGTATAAATATTTATGACGTAAGATTAACATACACTACGTCACCTTAGTAGGTAGACTAGGTAGTCATCACCTCGCTAGTAAGTAATTTTACTTCATATTAAAATGTATTTGTGTCACAATTTATATCAGGCATATTTAGCACAGCGAATATTTTGGCCGAGCACGCAATTTTAATTTCAATTGTTATAAAACATTTGAATAATGTTGTTACAATTGTTTTAAATCATAATGATGAATCAGAGTTGCTAGAAATATTTTAATTATGATTATGACGTTCTAATTATTTAAGATTATTTAATGGCCATATAACATTAGTAATAGAGACGTTAATTAGAGTTCCATTAAAACGACACGGCCAACTTGTTCACAAAGGAGTGATAAAATATTGTTCTTGTATCGAATAAGTGAGCATGTAAACAATGATACACGATTTTCTTTTAAATAAAATTGATAAACTAAATATTGATGTAATCTAAGATAACTCGGCGGTCGTCGTAGAGTAGCATTTAGAAAACATGTAAACACTATTGAAGACATACGTGGAAGAAGCGGGTAACTAACATAAAAAAATCTCCCGGATGTTTGCGTAAATGGACACTTTGGGGCCGGAAAAATTATAAAAAATTAAAATAACGTGGATTCGATGTATAGCTACACAATACACTAGTTAGACAATAAAATAGATAATTTACGAGATATGTTGCAATTTTAAAGAAAAAAAATAGTATTTACTCGAAAGTTGTAAAATGTTAGCTATCCGCTTCATCATATTTTTAATTTAGTATTCAGTGTTTAATTTAATAAATACGTTTACATATTATTTAATGTAGCTGTACCTACTTTTGCTTGTCAAAGTACGACAATATGACAATATTATTTATACATATAATAAAACTGTAGAAATGAAAATTCTGTACATTAAAGATATTTAAAAATATATAAGTTGGGGAGCCAAAAATGAAGGTACAAGCCATAATTGAAGTTAGTTTTTTTGTCTGTCTGTCTGTATGTTTGTTCCAGTATCACGCGAAAACTACTAATCCAATTTAAATGCGGTTTTCACAGTTGTATTTGTTTTCTTCCAACTTAACATCTGGTGTATAAAAAATTTTCCCCCACCCCTCTAAGGGGACAAAAGAGGGGGTAAGAGTTTGTATTAAACTTCTTCTTTAACATGAAAACTACTATTTCGTTTTTAAATGCGGCTTTCGCAGATGTATTTGTCTTCTTCCAACTTAAAGTCTGGTGCATAAGTTCCTCAACACTAAGGGAACAAAGAGGGAGTAAGAGTTTGTATCAAACTTTTTCTTCAACACGAAAATTACTAATTCGATTTGAATGTGGTTTTCGCAGATATTATTGTCTTCTTTCAATTTAACACCTGATGTATATATATAATTCCCCCACCCCTCTTAGGGAACGAAAGGGGGGGTTTGTTTCAAACTTTTTCTTTGCAGTACAAAAACTACTAATTCTATTTCAATGACGCTGTCGCAGATATTTTTGTTTTCTTCCCAATTTTCCCCCCACGCGTGTAAGGGAACAAAAGAGGTTTTGTTCCCTTACACGCGTCAAACTCTTTTGTCCACTTAGACGCGTAGTGTTGGATGTTTGCTTCAATCGCACCGAAACTACTAAATGGATTGTAATATTGAAATATTTCTTTTCGATTAAATACTTCCATAAGATAATTCATTTGTAAGTGTTCTAATTCTACGAGGGGAAAGCCGCGGGTAAACGTTATTGAACAATATCATATATATTGATACTGATAAAATGTAATCGAAATTTACAAAATATGAGTGTAACACTATTAATAAAATACTAGCTTTTGCACGCGACTCCGTCCGCTTGGAAAGTTTTGAAATCGGTTTGTGCGTTTAGAATTAAGTTCGTCAGGAAGGAAAACTCGACTTTTTTTTATATAGTAGATAAAATGGGACTCCTGTGCTATAATATTATACTATATATTATTAAACTAGGGAACCCGATAGACGTGTTCTGCTCGTCTTAGTTGAATCTTAGGTGAATCTAAACAATTCTCACATCCCCTTGAATGCCGATAGAAAATTTCGTCAAAATCGTACTGTCCGCGGACGAAGTCGCGGGCAAAATCAGAAGCCTGGTAGGTATAGTGAGTCGTAAATTAAAATATACATTTCCATACAAAACGCGACTGTATACAAAGTGTTGTGTTGTCACTTTGTTGTTGACGACCGCGTTTTGTATAGAAATTTGACAGAGAGTTAATTAACCATACCGCCAATGTGAAGCTAAAAGACATTTTTCAGCAATCCAGCAAGCTGCTTGTAAGGTAATTATTGAGTTACCTTACAAGCAACTCGCTGAATTTCAATATACAAACAAACTACACCGTACATCAAAATTGCATTACACAATTTGGCAAATATATAATTTACTATTCGATTTTGTATTTAAAACAACATCGGTGAAAGCCGCCGTAGAAATGAAAGTAGTTCTGGCAACACATTAGTATGGCTGTGGGCAGGCGGGTTATAGCGACTATCGGTGACTCGGCTGTATGCTTAGCGTTTTCTCATCATTTCACATCATTATATTGCAAAGAAACCTGAGATCGCGGTGTTTGCAGGCAAATATACCTCGCTTGTTGCTACGCCTAACTCTATCGAAAGGAAGTTAGAGATTTTTAATTTCGATTTTTAAATCAAGGAGGAACTCTTTGAGGAGTAGAAATAATAAGAAAACCTTTTTAGAAAGGGAGTTTTTTAAAAGAAACAGAGCTTTGTTGTAATATTTTACAAGTTCCGATTTAGATGCGACGCGGACGCTTTGAACTATAAATATGATGTATTTTTAATTTTATTTAAATGTTCCGGTTGACTGGGCTTTGGCCTTGATACTGAACTGCAAAGGTTATCTACCAATCGTCGAAAGACACTAAAATATTCAAATTAAATAAACTCGTAAATGATTTTTTTTATCTTTTATTTGTTAAAGAGGGTTAACTCGTGAATGATATTACTATCAACAACCTTTTTTAATTAAATAATCAGATTTTAGGAAAAGTTTATTAATATTAAAAATTATTAATAATTAAAAATAATATGAGAATATAAGAATAAAATTATTATTTTAAGATTTCGTGAATGTTTTTTGGTAAATTTTAGGATTCAACGAACTTAAACTCTACTTAAAACCTTAGTTCTTATGTCTCCATCTTTTTCCATTAAAAAATATTTCAAATTATGGAAAACATTTCTATCTAAATGCCGAAAATACACAATAAGGTACTTATGGTGTATTTTCGGCAACTCGTTAGCAGTTTCTACGTAAACAATATGTTTTATGGATTCTAACGGTGGTCTTGACGTGTTGAGATAGCATTGTTTTCACATATTACGAAAACCAAACAACGTGTCGAAACTGTAACCGTAGCTATTGTGGTGCGTTTTTGCGACATCTGCGCTGCGGAGAACATTCAATAGCGAAGTTATGCAAAACATGCGCATACGTGAAGTTAAAAAACAATAAGTAAGGGGGAGGGAGGAGTCGAGAGAAGAGGTGGGGGAGTTTTGTGACATCACATCCCAGATGTGGTTAAAATTTTTAGGTGTGAAATTGGAAATTTTGTGACGTCACAATATTGGTGGATTGTATTCGGTGTGTTCTCCAAAATGTGAACACCTGTAACAATTGGGGAGGTGTTAAAAAAACCATGAAATTTGTGTTACGTACTTTATGGATGGTCCCTAAGCTACGTTGCCTCGCGGTAACAGTGAAAACTTTTGTCCTACGTGCAACAGTAACACTCTACACTTTTCTTTATTTTGAAGACTAATTTCTAAATATTAAATTAAATTTAATTAAAAGTTTAGCAATTTCTAAACATTTAAGTAAAAGTTGCAAAAGTTTTGTTAAATTAAATATATAAATTGTATTGGACAGTTATTGTTGTTATAAACAAACATGATTCTCTAAAAATGTGTTACGATATTTTTAGGTCTACCTCCACTGGAGCAGGGCAAATAGGACTATTTTTAACGACAAAATACTTATTTATGTTAAGCATTGTGTTTTGTACATATTACGAGCCTAAATTACGACCAATTTGAATGATATTACCGGTGTTTCTTTTTTAAAACATTGATATTGTGTCATGCTGCGTGCAGCTCGATGTGGGTATTATGTCACGCGTTTTTATTCACGTTTACAATCGTTTATAACCGTCGTACGGCAACGGGCTATTTCGGGAGCGCTCTTTACATGGGATCTGTTCCTAAAATTTGACCAGTATACCGGCAAGAAACATCGGATGCGTTGTTGCTCAATCGATTCTCGTCAACCCACAAGCCCTGTTTTTATCTCAGAAACACATCCATAATATGTAACACCATGACGAGAAATGGGTCATAGACATAAGAATTGAACACGTCATGCCAATTGTAGCTCGAATAAATTAATTAGAAGAACGAGATAGACGAGCCATCTTAACTGAGGTTCGGCACACGACCTCTGCCCCGCCACTTGCACTGGTGCTCTTCTACTTATCCCATTAAGAAAGAATTCTGGTAATTAAAGCTTGCTCCATTCACGCGAGTTCCGTTTGAAATGATAATTGTACAGATGTAATGTAAGTTCATTACCGTCCGTAGTCGCAAGAACTGTATATTCCATGCTGGGACCACATCCTGTAGCTTTTAATGCCATAGGCGTTCATCGCGACTACGTTCTCGTATTCGAAGAAAGGGAACTTTCCTGCAATAGGAAAATTATATCTGTTCTCTAGTCCAGAAATTTTGGCAACTATACATTAAAAACACATTTTTTTTCTAAAGCACCCTTATGGAGGCTGTACACTGTCGCCGAGACACAACGAGACCGTCCGAGTGCGAGAGTGTAAATAGTTGCACTCGCCTCGTCTCGCCTATCAGCCGCTTGCGAGAGTCTCACCAGGAGACTCTCGCCCGAGAGCTCTCGGCGAGAGTGTAAAGCCTTTATTAAATTTTACATCAAGATATCTTAAAGTATGTAATGAGAAAATTCCTTTTAAAGTTAAGAAGTAGAGTCAATAGGTAAACCCATCTCTTTTCTAGCATTTAAAGTTTATTTAAGAAATTTATCTGGGAGAGTTTAGTTGTTGTTACAACTATATATTTCCTCCCTAAATTAGCCTGCTTTATTAGTTGCCTAATTGTAATAAAAGTATATTGATTTAGTTTCTTCTGATGAAATAACAAAGTGCGTAATGCCGCTACGGTTTAATTCACATAATATCATAATCGATATAGTTTACTGAACTTTCTATTTTTTAATTAACGATCATGAACTAGCAGTTATTAAAGTTTTATAGAAAGTACTAGCTTTTAACTGCGACTTCGTCCGTGTTAATTTTCACTGTTTTCGTATTTTACTCTTGAAAAAGTTTTAAATTTTCTTTGCTATTAACCTCCCGAAGTCCAAGACCATTCCAAAAATTTCAAAACCGT
The DNA here is from genome assembly GCA_026546445.1 of Cyclargus thomasi. Lineage (NCBI taxonomy): Eukaryota > Metazoa > Arthropoda > Insecta > Lepidoptera > Lycaenidae > Cyclargus > Cyclargus thomasi. The sequence goes on along the minus strand of JAOTAV010092980.1, from coordinate 4,168 downwards.
GAAAATCCGTTAGTACGTTCTTTAGTTATAGTGTCAAGAAGGAAAATCCGACATATTTTATTTACTAGATACTTAAATATTTTCAAATTATGTTTTTCGTCAAGAAGTAAATAAAGGTATAGTCGTCGAATTTATAGGTATAGTCGTCATGGAGTAAATAAAGATAAAGTCTCTGAATAGAAAGAAGTTTGGCCAATGATCTGCTCATCAGACTTCTCGTGTGTGAGAGACAGGATCAAGGACCGATTTCTGTCTGTCCTGAAACTGGACTTTACCTCTACATTACAAAAATCATAATGCACTATAAAATAATGTTTTAATGCCTTGTTATTATATTATTATCTCATGTATAAAATGCTTGTCACCTAAGAAAGGGTGTTTTAGGGGCCAAACCCTCCACATAGGACTCGAATTCTTATAAAACTACGAAATATGTAGGTTAGGTTAGGTTTGTATATTGCAAAACAACGTTTGCCGGGTTAGCTAGTTAACATGTATAATATCAATACATATTACTCATTATTCAACGCTCATCATCATGATGATCCTTTGGGGATATGGTTTCCTTCTTACCATATAGAGCAAGGATTGTCTATAACTTGTTAATACGCCTTGTGTTAGGTTAAGTTTGACTTTGTAGCACTTTTTAAAACTATAGAATTAGATTAAATAATATGTTCGTCTGAAAGCTTATTTATAATATTAATATACAATTCATCGTGCACTGTTTAGAAGAACTTGCGATAGAATATATTATTATGATTTAATCAGAGTTAGAATTCTTCTTCTGCCTTTAAACGATAGTTTTAAATCTGTTTTAAACGTGTTTTTAAAACGTGAAGAAATGGAATATTATAATGTTTATCGACTTTATTATCACAAAAATTTTTATCTAATATAAACTCATTTAAGTCAAGAGGAGTACAAAAACACAATTGCTGGCAAAGATTATCTCGACCAACCTCACACAATGGGGATTCCTCAAACTGGCTTACTCTCGACAAACAATAACTATAAAGATAACAGGTGCTAAAGTTTCGTACCTAAAGTTGTAATGGGTATTTTTTTAAGGCTTTGAATCATAGTAAGGTAATAATATTGATTTATTCCTAGTGACCACCGAGCACAATAATAGTAACAGCTACCTTCAGTAATGATAGCCTAAGGTAACTGATTCCGCTTCAACGTAAACGTAGACTTGTGGTTTAATTTGAATCGTATTATGTAGTTTCAATGATAATATTATATGTTGTATTTGAATCGTATTATGTAGTTTCAATGATAATATTGTATATTCCATGTTGTATTTTGTTGAAATTCAACCGTCGTTATCTATCATGGGTTCGATACCGACATAATTAGGCACAGAATGCTATGAAACTGGTTTTCCCCCTCAATGAGACAGGCGATTTAGCTAACGAACTGGAAGCCACAGAATGTTTCGATTCAGAAGATTGCGTCACTTGCCCCGACTAAAATCATTGTAAATTGCTACTCAAATTAAAGGCGACGAAGATATTAATCAATGGAAAATATTACATTATTATTTCTTACATTTTACAATATTTTGTGGATGATCGATGCGACCTTGTAAACATCTTAAGAATCCACTATAACTAAAATTGTAAAGGAAAGTAGGTTGCAAGGACTAGATTTGGATATTACCAGAGAGTCACTTTCTCGTATCTTAAATAATTCAAATATCATAATAAAAAAAGGAAGTTCAAATACGCAATCTCATGACGATCAACCCAATTTTAATTGTTGCAAAATTTGGCTGTGAGAAACAATGAGTTCGGGTGTAATGAGAGCGGCTCATTATTGTATCAACAATACATGGGTAGGGTGATACGGAAGAGTTGAGGTGTGGTAACGGGAAGCGGGTTCGACGACCTCTCTAGCGAGACCGCCGCCTGCCCATATGTCATACAAAAATAGCAGCAAGAACACCACGTAGATAACACATGGGACGATAACAAAACCGCCGATTGCGTTATCACTGATAGCTTTCGGTTTTTACCGGCGAATTACCCGAATTCTTTATTTATCAACAAATGTATACTCATCAGGAATCGGTGTCGCAAAATGAGGGAACTCCTCGAAATTTGTATGGATACATATAGTGATTTTGGTTTTCTTAGAAGCATCCCAAGTAAATACTTATATAGGTTAATATATGATGGTTTCAAAGGTGCTGAGAGAACTTCGGATTCCTTATAGATTATAAGTTAGATCCTGATTCTTGATGTTCGATTTTTCAATTTTATTTTATATCCTTATTCCCGTTCCATATTCCCTTTGCCTATTTGTCCATCAAAAAGGCCGACAACGCACTCGCAACGCTTCTGCTGTTACAAGTGTCCATGGATGACGGCAGTCGCTTTTCATAAGATGACCCTTCTGCTCGGTTGTCCCCTAACTCTCATAAAAGAATAATCATACATGTAACACCACATACTGCGCCGACGTCGTTGTATCGGCAACCGCGCATGTCGTTTTCGGTCGCACCCAGTGACCCGAATGCAAGTTACCTCACCATCATTTCACTTCACACGTTTTTAGCACTTTGAAGATCTTTATCTCGGTAGATTTTACTCTTTCTTAACCATAAAATTAGCTGCAGGTAGCTCATTCAGATAACATTTAACATGTAATTTTTTATGTTTTGCTTTTTTAAAACAAACCTATTTAAAACTTTTAACGATTTGCAATTCCCAATAAATATATTTTTTAAATAAAATTATTGTGTTTGTGTTATAGTTTTAAAGGTAGCTAAGTACCTAGTACCCAAAGGACTTTTTACACGGCGGGAACAAACACCACGCAAAAGTGCACTTTGATGCAGTCTAAATTGCATCCTCAGTTCATGGCAGAAGATTGAAAATAGCTATACTCGATATTAATGTTGTAAATGGTGTCCACCATTTACAACATTAATATCTAAGGTGCACCCTCAATTCAATCTTACGCCATGAACTGAGGTTGCAATTTGGAGTGCATCAAGGTCATGTTTGGCAAACGGTTTGCCAAACACGACCATTTACAACATTCATATCTAAAATGTACCTTCAGCTCATGGCGAAAGATTGAAATTGCATTGCATCATCACCTTTGCGTGATGTTTGTTCACGCCGTGTAGAATGTCCATTAGTCGTTTTGATGGCCACCTGGATAGAGCTGAATTCCATAATAACATATTTCGAAACGAATCAATAGTACGACATTCTTGACGTCACAATCATCGGCCAGAACACTGGGCTTATATTTTAGAACACACATATGTACGTCACTTTGAACCTTATCACCTTGTAATAAAGTCGTTCGTGTCTCCGTTTGTACCTATTATTTCTGGTTCGTATCAGATTTGTGCCATACCTCATTCAATTTGTGAAGTCGATATCGCCGAATAATCTAGTTCTATTGCCTGTTTCATATTTCTGCAGAGCGCAGGGCAGGCTGATGAAACCGGTAAAGCGATGATAAAGCCAGGTAATTAACAAATTATATAATTTTATCAGTTGACTTTTAAATTGTTAAAATAGCATCGAATTAGCAAAAAAAAAAAAAGAAATCCGAAAAAAAAGAAAATCAACAAAAACGCTTTGATAAGCTACGCTAACGCCTCCCTGGACTAATGGTACAGAGCTCGGCTCGAAACTGGAGGTCGTGGGTTCGATTCCCACGTTTGAATCATGTTTTTTTCAAGTTTGGTTAGGATAATGCAGGCTGATCACCTGATTGTCTGACAAGTGAGATGATCCACGCGTCTGTTGGGCATGTAAAGTCGGTCCTGTGCCCGATCTCTCACACTGGGTTATGAGAGTAAAGAAAGAGACTGTGTTCTCGTGTACTGTGCACACGTTTTGGCACTATACAATTACTCTTGCGTAATAGGTATATTCCGTAATAAATAATACCTATAGACGCTTCACACGTCAGTCTGGCCCCGTACTGAGTACCTACAGGACTTGTGTTACAGGTACCAGTCATTTTTATACTGTATACATATTTAATATTTTTATAATACATACAAATATTTAATACGTCGTGGATGTATATTAAATATCTGTATGTATTGAGGAAAAAAGGCCCAAAATTATTATTTTTTAACAAAAAATTTAAACCGACTTCCAAAGGAAAAAACTAAAATAGTACAAAACAAACTAAA
>JAOTAV010092969.1:0-11306 GCA_026546445.1 Cyclargus thomasi | reverse complement strand
TAGGGTGTGCTGGGCCGTGTCCTCCGCAGCGCCACAATCATGGCAGGCTGGCGTAGGCTCCCTCCTGGCGACCTTACTTAATAAGTGCCAGGACATCAGTTGTATGGAACCTGTACGAGCTTACAGAGAAATGCCCCCATATCTTTTTTTCTCAATTATTAGTTTTGTTACATTCATTACATCAAATATTGTAACTTAGGCCAAACTAGTCTAATGCTGTCCAGGCTAATTCATCTATACTTATATTATAAATGGGAAAGTGTGTTTGTTTATCCTTACTTCACGCCATAACACATCAACCAATCTTTTTGATATTCGGCAAAAGTGGAGAGTTTTTTTTATGATATTAAGGAGGCAAGCGAGCAGACGGGTTACCTGATGGAAATCAACTGCCGTCGACCATAGACACTTGCGACAACCGAAGAGTCGCAAGTGCGTTGCCGGCCTCTATGAGGGAATAGGAAATGGCTATAGGGATAGGGGATTAGGAAGTTAGGCCACCGGTAAACTCACTTACTGAACTAAATACAGCACAGCGCCGTTTTACATTAGTTTTCTTTGAGGCCGTGGTATCACTTCGGTCGAGCCGGCGAATTGATGCCAAAGCATGGCTCTCCCACGGCAATAAGCATCCGCATCCGTATTATGTACTTGAGATCGAAAAATATCTCATTGGTACACGCCTCCACCAGGGTTCGAACTTGCACCCTCTCGAGTGCGAACCAAAGATCTTACCCATTACCACGGACGCTCATCAAAATAATATAAAATAGGCCAAAAGGCCTATGTCACCACAGGCCTTTTGGCCTATAAAAAACATCATGTTTCACGCAGTTTTCTAATTCCACGTAAGCGAAGCCAACTCAATAAGCAGTATTACATGTACGTCCAAGCTACCAATAACTATCACGTAATACCAATCGGCAAACGCCCAATTTTGCCCGGGGCACTAAATATATTTAATATCCGCTCATAAACCTGTCCCTGTGTAGAATATGAAGCGATCTGATATAAAATGGAGTCGGAGATGAACACTGCATTGCAGTATGCTATTATGTTTTGTGAAATATTGTAATACTGGCTTTTGCCCGCAGCTTCGCTCGCGTGGATTTCTAAAATTGGTAAAAATTCCATGTTCTCAACGAGCTTAATGTCTAAAACAGAAAACCCAACTGCAGGAACCATTGCAATTTAAACATCAAGTTATGTTTATTTCTAGAATGGCTGTTTAAAGCCCTTTATTTTGATACCCTTGAAAAATTTTAGAACCTAACAAGTTTGACTTCAAAATCCGCCATTTTAATTTTTTTGTTTTCAATGTACCCAGTGTCACTTGCGCTATCACGACGAATCTAAAGATACCTCATACGTTAAAAACTACATTCCTTTATCAATCTACCAAGCCGCTTAGGCTGTAGAGCGTGCCAAACAATTAAACATACTTACATACTGTCGAAAAATATAACCCTACTTCTGGCGCAGTCGGGTAAAAACCGTTTTTTTTTTTAACCAAAAGTAGCCTTTGTTACTTTCCATCCTTTTTACTAAGTCTATGGCAAAATCTACTATTATGTGTTTGTATCTCTATATAGAGTACTAAATAATAAATAAAATTTAGCTTACAGAGTTGCCACTTTGACAGTATAAGGGAAAGACATACTCTGTGTGCTCTAATTATCACTTACTTACACACACGAACACATACACACAGATAATCGGTGTGTTTATTATAATATTTTAATTTTATTTCTTTAGAAGTAACTTTTAACTTTTGGTACTGTTATTTCGGTGATCTGAAGGACAGGCTCAGCCTAGTGCAGACATCGAAGAAACCACATACTTTGTTACATATTGGTGTCAATAAAAATGTATTCACTTCTTATTTTTACTTTTGTTACACCCTGAATGTAGCATACACAGCATACATAGAGCATACACTGCTGCACTTCATATCTGTAATATACAGATATGAAGTGCAGCATCAAATTACTGTATGACGCATCTGCAGGAGATGAGATGAGAGAGAACGTGTTTTGTCCTTGATGACGTGCAAACCGAGTATCAAAGCGATCACGCCATTATCAACATAATCGCTTAGCCTTTTTTGGGTTCCGTAATCAAAGGCTTTAAACTGGTTACAGGACACTCTAATACTTCGTCTGTCCGTTAAAAGAGTATACGTCAATATACGTTTTCTAGCTCATAAAGAAATCCAATTAGAAGCAATATTTTACCATCTTATTATAAATTATAAAAAAAATATACAAAAATACTTTTAAAATGGCTTAAGAGTATTTTTGTATTTTTTTAAATTTTAGTTAGAGTTTCCTTAAATTGAATACTAGGGCAATCTAATGGAGCTGGAATACTTTCGATGAACAATATAAAAATGTTAATAATTACTTTATTAAATTCAGCGTAGCAGAATTTTCAAAAACTAGAACAATAAAATTCTAAAAATCACTGTCATAACCTTCTCGTTTTTGGAAGTCGGTTAATAAAATAACAATATAGTCGTTGAACGGAATATCGATAACATTAAAACAGTATCAAATTTTCAATTGAACAAATATAATCAGTTACAGTTTTCAACAGATACGATATAATTCGCATTTAAATACAAGCACTTACCTAAAAACACAATCAGTGCTATGACCTTCATATTTTCTGCACACCACATTTTTCATTGAAAGTTTGTAAACATCACACCTGTTCATTATAAAGTTATCAATCAACTCACATCATTTTGTTTTCGTATCTGCGTGACAAGAGAACGTGTTTTAAATTTTTAAACATCGAACGTCATGTTATTTTTACATCTAAGTTGCCAGCATGAATCACGATATCATTCAATTAAATTGTCATAAACGTGCTGCTCACAACAGAAACTTTCGCCGTGTATCCTTGGTTTTCGCAGTTGTTTTGAGTTTTGCTACTAGGCTTCGGTCATGCGCAGTAGGGCCCGGTTAGAAGTAATGAAATTAAGTTGTTAAACAAACTGAATTCCGTGTTTGCTTTAGTATTCACAATTTTAACATTAGTTTTTTAAAAGACGATGCGTTGTATTATAGAACGCGGACATTTCAATTTATGTTTGGAAATTGAAATTCCATTTTCAACAAGGTAAATGACTTAAAAGTTATCGTTTTAATTACCAATATATTTTTTATATTAAATAATAAAAAAATTAATAATAATGATACTATTATTAACTGATATTATGTGCACACTGTACAGTAGGCATTTAGTAGATTTAAAAGTTTATTTTTCCTCGAAAGATATAGATTGCATTAATATAATAAAAATTATAGAATACAAAAAAAAAGGTAAAGGCATTGTATCATTAAAATTACCAATTTAAAATTATCGAAACGCGGCCAATTCAAATACCCATAATATACTTACTTATGTATATTCTATTTTGTATGTTCACGAAATCAAGCGTCAAATCGTCTCGAACGCTGTAAGCCCGGGATTTTATATCGAGACTTATTTGGAATCAAAGGGAAGATTAGACGAACGAAAATTTACATAGCGAAATAAGAAAAAAAGAGCACCAAAATTACAACGAAGTTACTTTCCTGTCGAGTAAAAAGAGGGGTGAAATTTATCACTTTATCCTCTGGGTCTCTCATTACTATCCACGCAATAAAATGCGACCGCAATATTTTGGGTTTTCAAAGCATTTGATTTATACTGTTGTTGAAAACGTGACAATTATGTGAATACACAAAATAATATTTGCCCGGGGTTCGGGATTAGTTAGTTTTTTAAGCTAGGATAGTATTAGTAAGCTAGCAAGCTAGTTTCTACGTGATGATAAAACTGGCTTTATTTATAAGCTATAAACCGTGTCCCGCACGAAAGGTTCCGTACCAGTATAAAGCAATATATCTAAAAAAACATGTTCTAAACGCTGAGCAGTTATAACAGTCGATCACGTCATGCGAGCGATAGCGTGATGTAGAGGTACTACAACGCCATCTAGCTTTAAAAAGGAATAAACTATTAAAAACAGGTTTATTGTATGATCGTCCCCCTAAACATTTAATTTATTTTGTTTTTAGTATTTGTTTTTAAAGCAGCAACAGAAGTATATTGAGGGAAATTGAAAGAGAGCCAGTTAACGGGTCTACGTCATTTGGTCGGAATATGTCAATTCCATGTAAGTCGTGATTTGTGAGCTGAGTTTGACATAACCTGACTAAATAACTTAGATCCATGATCTGTATCTTCTCTGATTGCACATATTCTGTGAAAATAGCTCTCTAGCTATCACCGTTCTTGAAATGCAGCCTGGAGACAGACAGACGGATTTTTACCTTTTCGGTACGGAGCCCTTAAAAGGCAAGATCACTGATATCAAAATATGTTATTGATGTAAAGAAATGTATTGGCTAATTTTGATTACCTACTGGCACCGCCGAAACAGCCTGTATTTAAATTACTATTATCAAATATTCATACCTTATCTTGTTAACATTCGTAAAATCAAAGGATGAAGAATATTATTATTTTGATATATTTTACGTTTTTACACTGATATTGCTTTAATCTACAATTTCATTTTTGTCACTTTGCGCCAAGAAGAGTGTTTCATTTAAGACGTCTTTTCATGAATTTTCTCCTGGAATAACTTCATTTTGTTCAGATATCGAGTATGTTCCAAAATATTACCCAGTTTACGGTAGTACATTTTTATGATAATTTAGGGGGCAAGCGAGCACACCACTTCTCTAGTGGAAAGCAACTGCCATCGCCCATGGACACTGGCGACATCCGAAAATTTGCAAGTGCGTTGAGGGAATAGATAATGGGACTAAGGATAGGAGATTAGGGAAGTTGGGCCACCGTTAAACACGCCAGTTTTCTCCGGTCGAGACGGCCCACTCGTGCCGAAGCATGGCTCTCCCATGGCAATGAGCATCCGTATTATGTACTTGAGTTCGGAAAATGTCTCATTGGTACACGCCTCCACCGGGGCTTAAACCTGCACCCTCTCGAGTGCGAACCAAAGGTCCCTACTCACTGGGTCACGGACGCTCTATATGTACCTACGACGATAACTTCTAGATTTTTTATGAAGTTAACGGGAAACAAACAGACGGTTTACCTGATAGAAAGCAACTAGCATCGAGCACAGACAAATAAAAATCAGAAGAATACACCTCCGTTGTCGATATAAAAAGGTAAGATATCGAACGCCCGTAGAATTCCGTGTGGTGCACAATCGCTCTAAGTGAAGGAATAGCAAGTAGGGTTTTTAAGTAGGGGTCAGGCTTATTCTTGTGAACGGAACTATGTGTTACGGTCACATCATTCACGTCTTGACGTCAAAGTTACTAGCCAGTAAACTGGCTTTTATTTCGGAACCTAAGCCAGGTCAGTCCTCGGTAAACGCTAAGTCGGCGCTTTGACGTACGTCACCAAGGTATAGAGTGTATGTGCAGTCTAGTTTTGTTACGTTGCAAGAATTGTAATGATAATAGATTCCTCGTGTATTAGATCGAACACTCTCTTATGAACGTATGTCAAGAAACTTTAAAGCGTAGAATGTCACCGTAAGCAGAGTATACCTACGTACGGCATCTTTATACAAACTGTCATTTCTTGACTTCTATGTGTGCGTGATACGTATCAATTTTTTTATGGTCTTTTTTTTATCTAATATTAAAAATCACAAAGTCCTATGACGAAGGCGCGCTATTTATAGACATAGGTACGCACCGCGGCCAACCGGCACCGCCGAAACCGCGATGTCCCTAAATTTTAAACCTGTAATACATCCGAAACTATTCGTTCACTTTACATGCTGCAAAGGGTTATATTGTTCTATATAAAATGTAAAATTTATTTAAGATACTTAATTAGATAAGGATTAATGATGTATTGCTTTAAATCGCTTCGTAAATAAGCCATTATTTTTCGTAAAAAGTGAAGAATAAAAATTAGTTATTTTAAGTTATCCCTAAGAGATAAACATATACCTTCGCAAACTTTTTATAGGCCTTTTTAAGGTAAACAATACTTAGTACATCATTTTGTTCTATTCCGTAGAGTTCAGCCGGCAATGCAAGCGCAAAAAATATGTTTGTTTACGACTTCGCATTAGAAATCTTGAAATTATCAGTGGTTCTCTAATATATAAAGCATGTTATTATACATATAAACCTTCCTCTTGAATCACTCTACCTATCAAAAAAACCGCGTCTAAATCCATTACGTAATTTTAAAGATATAAGCATACATACACACATACAGACAGACGCGGAAAGCGACTTTGCTTTATACCATGTATATATATTGTTTTGGCTAATGTGGTAAACGATTTGATATACTTATAAGTGGTTTAACTTACCCCTCTAGCCCATGTATAAGCCTTAAACCCGCACACGCCTCGTGCTCACTCATACTTCTAGGGACTACTGACGGGCGCGGGGTGGGCGCTGGGCGGGCGCAGGGTTGACGTACGGTTGGGGCAGGGCGTGTGCTAGTAGACCTCTATAAATGCAATTCGAGGTCTATTGATGGACTTGATGATGCCCGCAATTCCGTTGTGCCAAATTTTTTTTATCGCGTTCCCACCGTACGTTTTTACATAAAACAACATAAAAAAGTATCCTATGCCCTTCCTCTGGACTCAAATTATCTCCATACCGAATTTCAGTAAAATCGGGTTTGGGCTTGAAAAGGTAACGGACAGACAGACATGCTTTCGCATTTATAGTATTAGTAAGGATTATAAGACTCATATTCTTATTTTTTAATGCCGGTTAGGCGAGAGTGGTGTGCGCTGGGCATATGCTGAACTTGCGCGCGTCGTGTGAACGCGCCCTTAAGTTTCATAGAACAGGTAGACGGGAAGATGTTCTATATAATCAGATTATCGACGTAACACGCCGGTATTATTTCATGAATATTCAAAACGACAGATTGTAACTTGTTAAGCAATGTAAGCTGCAAGGACTTGGAGTTTCGATCGTTTTCATCAAGCCACTTAAAGTGGCTTTAAAAGCTGAAATAGGGAAGATGCGTGTAAAACAAAATTATTGAATGCAAATTATTATGATAGCGGTCTAAAAGTTATACAGACTGACAAAATTTTTTTAATACTGTTGAGTAATAAGTAAGATATTAGTGATTTAAGTTTTCTACCCATCTCTATCCCTCAAAACTTAATTTAATATGAACTTTGTATGCAGCTTATAGACTTTGAAGAATTACTACTTTAAAGGCTTGTAAGTTCGTTGTTTTCAATTTAATCAAAAACTGATTGGACTTCATCATTTTTTTAACGATAGATTTATTAAAAAAAAATATGCATATTATCTATACTAATAATATAAAGCTGAAAGGTTTGTTTGTTTAAACGCTCTACTCTCAGGAACTATTGGCTGGAAATGAAAAATACTTTTTGTGTTGGTTAGTCCATTTATCGGGGAAGGCTATAGGGTACTTACCATCACGCTACGACCAATAGGAGCCGAGTAGTACCTAACCAAAAAATTAGTATATATAGTAAATTCCATAATGATGTAAAATTTACATGTTTGTTTGAATATCCGTCAAGTATGCTGAAATCACAAAACGAATTTTGATAAAATTTGGTATATATAGGGTCTCTCTGACTTATTTATTATTATATTTCGTTATATCTCTGACTTATATATTATTATATTATATATTATGTTAATTAATAATTAATATTTTAAAATGTAATTTAATAATTAATACCTATGTATAAATAGCTTCTCTAATCATGATATTTAAAAATTAGAATGGATGGAGGCCAGATGCCTTAAAATACAAACGGGTCACTGCTTAGTTTAAGATTCCAGGTTCCCCACAAAGTCTGAACTATATATTATTGTAATGATATAAGTGTAGCTGTCAATATTGTAGTGAGAAAAAATAATTTATTATTATTTATGTCCAAATAAAAATACTTTAAGCTTCATAGTTCACATTTTCATGTGCGAACCTGATACTAACGTTTACAGTCCAACCCAAAAGTCCAAAAACGAAACATAATACACAATTTAAAAATTTTAATAAGAAACGGTTACAACTTAAATACAATATGAAAATGAAATTATTGAACAAGTAGATGAGAACATATTTTTAGGAATACAAATTGATATACATATATTGTAACTGGCATGCTCATATAAACAAATTATGTTCCAAACTTAACAGATTTGTGTATGTCTTGTGAAGACTAACATGGACCGATGTACTTGAAACTGCAATTATGGCCTATCATGGATACGTATCGTCTAGCCTACGCTATGGACTAGTTATTTGGGGAAATTCAACACAAATAAATAAGGCATTCATTGTACAAAAAAAATGCCTCAGAGCCATAGCAAAGGTTTCACGCTATAAATCGTGTAAGCCAATGTTCAAGCAGTACAATATATTGACTTTACCAAGTATGTATATTCTAGAAATATTCAAATTTGTAGTTAACAACCAGCACATCTTTACTCAATTAATAGATAAAATACCGACGAAAATTTTTCGAAACTCGTGTAGATTAATCATAGACAAAAAACCAAAGACAAGAGTTTTTTTTAAATAATGCCTACGCAATGTGTATTAATATTTTTAACAAGATTCCTGCACACATAAAATCAATGACCACAACTCATTCAATAAGGGAATTAAAAAAAATTTAATGCGAAATGCATATGACATCCGAGAATTTCTTGATAATTAAAAAATTAGAATAATAAGTAAGATAAAATGATATGTATAAATATAATATAAATTTTGACACTTATATAATATAGCAGGTTTAATTTCTTTGACACTCTAGATTGTATTTTGTATTTTATTTTTTAAACATATGTATTTTTAATTGTAACGATATGATTGTTATATTATGTGATGTGTGCCGTTCTAATGTGACTTTGTTTGAATCTATAGCGTATATCTTTACTGGCCTTTTTGTATATTTAATAACTTTGACATCTAATTAAATTATAATTAATTTGACATCTTATCAATGACATCTTAATATTATATTGTTCTGACTAATATAATATTAAGATGTCATTGATAAGAAAATTAGATGTCAAAGTTGATTTTGACTATGAATAATGTTAATAGTTGCATTGATTACGATTAATTGTGAAAATAAGATTGTCCTATTATTATATTTGGACGTCGTCAGCTACGGCAAAATATGTAAACTGCTAAATATTATGTAACAACTTTCATAACCATATTTTATCCAATTAAATATTTCATTTCACCGGCCGATCAGCCTGTTTATCGATCATTTTATGTACTTCTATCTGCTAAATTTTTAATGATTTTCATCGACATCTCGATAGCAGATATATCTCAAAATCTCTGACATCCAAAAACCATTAATCAACTCCAGTAAATCGCTTTCTGAACCCCTGGTATCTCCCTGATACCCTAGTAAATTACTAACTCCGTAGGCAGTTATCTTCACAATGCTAAGTTATCTAAGACTTGACAAATTTACTTTTTGGACTCTTAGCCGGCAACAATAGGAATTTAAGCGCCTGCACTAAGTGGCTATTTGGTACTTCAAAAGCGAGTCGTTTAATTTCCTTATTGTAAAGGCCAAGAGATTATTCTTAATCAAAACCATGAAACAGTTGATTATGATGATAATTAACCGGCCAAAATTCGTCTTGTGATTAATGAAGATGTACTCGAATATCCGGTGGATTTACTGAAGGTATTTTTTTTTGTTTTCCGATTATCACAACACGCTTTCAAAAAGTAATTAAGTAATTAGTAATTTAAAAAAATATTAAATACATAATATTATCGCACTCTTTTTTACAGTTATAAAATAAGCAGGAATGAGGCCTTTATTAAATATTTATTATTATTTTATGTTATTAAAATTAATATATAATGAGATAACGAGTGTACGTTATTTGGACGGGTTATTCTAAGGTAAGTCAAAGAGTGACAAATTATCGATTATACTTTACATTGGGACTTTGCTTATTACCTACGTACGTACGTAATTATAGTATTTAGGTTTTAAAAGTGTAATTAATTATCATAATTTCAGCTTATACTTTCAAAAACAACTTCTTTTTTTTCCTTTCATTGTAATCCAGAAGAAGCCATAAGACTTCAACTTAGGGCTGTCAAAATTCATAAATTTCACACATAACGCTATAACAGAAATATATGTGAGGAAGGGCGTAGGGCTGATAAGGCTAATGTTGAGCCTAATGAATGCCCGTCGAGGATTAGCCCTTACAATATGAGCACAATTCGCAAAGGGTCTAGTGACAAATGCCCTTGTAAATGGCGCAATTTATTCTCTGTTCTACTATTGTCCTAATATGGCTTTTTTACGCAGCCCTCGGGAAGCGGAGGGCAAAAGTGATTTTCTTATAATGTACCCTTTTTCGTAAAAAAAAAAATAATGATGGTGTGATTGACACATGCACATTTATCAGTTCCAAACGATTCGAAGTCAAGCCCTGATTGACTTTGATAGCGAACGATTCGGATGAATCGAACGATTCGGCGCGGACAAGTGTGCCAAGTTCTGTGATCTTTCACACATTCTTAGGAGGGACAAACTACTTACAATGCATCACTGCAAAATTAACGGATCTTCCTTCGTCTCAACTTGGAACGAAGTTATTCTCGAAAAACTTTTTTTGGATGTTTTGGGCGCTATTTTTCCGATACTGCATCGCAAGCGGCAGAAATACGAGGAGGCAACGTTTCGAATATAAATCAGGTGTTACTTTATTATTTTGTTCTTTTTACGTACATATTATGTTACTATCTGTAAAGCGCTCTACTGCACACTTTAGCCGCCAGCAGGCTTGTCGGCGAAACAAGCCACACGTATCTCGTAAGTGAAGCTAACAACCTAGCTCACCGACATAATGTCGACAAATATCGGCGGCGTCGGCGGCTGAGGTACATACCTGTGCGCTTTAAAACTGACTAATGATGATGATTGATATAACTTGCTTAGTAGGGTATACTTTGGGTTCTTAAAACAGCGCCGAAATCTCCAAACGCGTATCTTTAAGGAATAAGGAGTTCTATGAGCATTTTGTGAATCATCGTAGGTATACGTCGGTACAAAATCTTACTTTTGGTGCCAAGCGATTAGGATACTCATAATAAAACCAAAATCATCTTAACCAAAATCATATTTCCTTATACATTTTGAGGTGTTCTGAGATATAATAGAATCATAATGAATGGTGTCTGGTGTAACTGCAGTGATGATGATTATGAATAAATTTTAAATTGTAGTAGCATATGCTTTCAGTTCTTAAAACAAG
>JAOTAV010092958.1:0-11307 GCA_026546445.1 Cyclargus thomasi | reverse complement strand
AATGTCGAACGCGAAGGCAGATTGTGCCTCTTTGTCGCTCGTTCCGCGCTCTCGCTTGCACTCCAAGCCTTAAACGGTACGCCTCAGAGCGAGGTGACGCCGCATGAGTCATGTTTTTTCGTGCGTGCAGCCAGCTCTATCGAATTATAAGACGTTGTCACGTCAAAAACTGAATTCAGATCCGAAACTTAATATAGCCATTTCGGAATCCGAATGTGGCTGTCCTTAAATTGGGAAAACTTCTTGTAATTTTGATTTAGATACGCTTTATATTTAGCGTCGCAGGATTATAACTTCGGAAACCGTTTTATTTAATAATTGTTACTAAAATTTACTAGTTTATTAAAACTTTTTAGGCTCCTGAAATATTCCTAAAGCAAGCTAACTGTTGCTTGCTCGGCCAAGGTGTAGACATTTTCGTGCGCGAGAACGTAATTGTGCTCTCAGAAGACGACTACAAGTGGATGGCAATGAATAGTATGTGGAATTCAATGCTTTTATTATTATAAAGGTGAAACTAAGATTGTCCTACCTTTTCCTTGTGTGTTTTTTGAGGACAAGGAAAAAGGAAAACAACTGTCGTCGCGTATGGACATTGTAACATCAGAAGCATAACATGTTGCCGGTTTTTTAACGAAGGAAAAGGCCTGTCTTTTTATGAGGAATTCAAAAATTGGAATAGAGAAAGAGGATTAAGGAAGTTGACCACCGGTAAACTCACTCACTGGACGATACACAGCACAATGTCGTTTTGCGACAGATTTTTGTGAGGTCGTGGTATCACTCCGATCGAGCCGGTCCAGTCTCATAGCTCTCCAAAGGCAATTAGCTTCCGTATTATGTACTTGAGATCGAAAAATGTCTCATCGGTAACGCCTCCACCTGGGTTTGAACCTACAACCTCTGCGTGCGAATCAAAAGTCTGTACCACTATAGGAGACGGACGCACCTTAATATTTTTACGAATGCCTCAGTAATTTCAATATATTTTTTTTAATCACCTTTTTTTTCAGAATCCTCAGAAACATTATACGGTCCTATTAGACTAATGCAGTTATTCAGCGAAGATAAAAGGGACTTCTGGAAGTTGATGATGATATTCGGCATCTACTTCGAGATCCGAGACGATTACTGTAATCTTGTCAATATGCAGGTCTTTAGAAACCTTTACTAGCGAATATTTTTTTTTATCTTTTTTTTAATGAGCTTATTAATTAATGAACATGTTACTAGAAGAACATTTTGTATGCATTGTTGATAAATATATTATTGTGGTAACAAAGTTTAAATAACAAAAATCTAGCTGATTAGGTTGGATGGCTGGTATGGAAAATTACGGTGGTCTTTAGTTACATTCAGTGTTATAGTCACTTATTATGCTTTAAGTAACGGTTGTTAACCATCTGTCAAAAAGATATTATTTCTAAGTAGGTAAGATAACAAAACGATGCCTTCTTTTATCTTAAAAATGGCTAAAAATATATTTTTTTTAAGAATAAAATACCATCATTTTTTTTTGTCTCCTAAAATTAAGCCATTTTTAAGATTCCAAGTTAAAGCAGTAAGGCATCGAAATATCATTTTGTTGTTACCAATCGCGGTTTGTACGGATATAAGAGATTTTTTAACAGAGGGTTAACAACCACTATCGATAAGTACGAGCGAAAGCATAATAGTCGACATAATGTCTGGTTTACACGTATTAAGTAGATAAGTAGTTACTATATTTTAACTTAATTTTAAGTCATTTAACTGGCAACTTGCTACTGAATTTTGTATTTACATGAAATTATTTACTTAAAATTCAGTTAAAATTTAGTTAACCTACTTATCTACTTAATACGTGGAAACCAGACTTAAGAGTTGCCTGTCAGTCTATAGACCCGTTAAATATGAAACTTGTATTATTATAAAACTGTGAGGGCGTTCCTGATTAATGAACGTCTTTGTCTAGAGGCCAGCTAATTTAAGGCACTCAAATGTCATACAAAAGTCAAATAAATACTACATAACACTTTTGGAACAATTAATGAAATTTCCACTCTAATAAATTTTTTTTTTACAGCAAATAGACGGAAAAGGTCATGCTGATAAATACAAAGTAAGCAATTTATTTTTTTTATTTCAAACTAGCTAATAACTCCGTTGTGCCGAAATCCGTTTATTCGCGGTGGAACCGTACATTTTTATTATAGGATAAAAAGTATCCCATGTGTTCCCCGGGACTCAAAGTATGTCTAGACCAAATTTCAGCATAATCGGTTTAATGGTTTGAGTGTGAAGAGGTAACAGACAGACAGACAGAAACACTTTCGCATTTATAATATCAGTATGGATACGACAACTACACAGATATTGTACGAGTGCATTATAAAACAAAGATGACCTCAAACGATCAATGTCAAGGGTTAATAGAAAACGAAAATTGGGGCTGTGAATAACTTATATGCTTTAACCTAAGGTTATAAGGTTAATCACTCGAGTATAGATATTCGAGAGAAAAAAAACTGGGATTTTAGATGCTCCAGCGCGTGAGAAACTTTCAAACTAGTATAGGGATACAAGGCAAAATAATTTCGTAGATGTTTTTACCTGGCTGTTAATTGGCTATTATAATAGACGTAGATCTATTGCGCTGCTACGCTGACGCACACCAGCAGGCCCATTTATGAATTCCATTCGAAAACTTTTTGAAAAGTTAATAAATTAAGCGCTTAGTCAGATTATATTGTATTGTCTTTTTACTTAGGATTGACGGTATGGTTCATTAAGGTCAAATTTTATATACAAACCGCGATTGTCAACAACAAAGTGTCAACGCAACAATATTCTTACAATCGCGTTTTTTATAGAAATTATATTGGAAATGACAATTGAACCATACTGCCAATCTTGAGCGAATGCATAATAGAACCAAGATGGTTAAATAACTTAAATAAAGATGCATAAAAACAAAATGCGCGTGACTTGCACGCACACATAAACAAATCTAAGAGGTTTTAGCAGTGCCCGTCAAGGCTTATGAATACTCTGTGTGTGCACGACGCGTACACATGCAAGGCGCTCAAGGTCCATTTAATTAAATTATAAAGCCTACTGGATCTAGAAATTATACTCTGATTCAGTGGAAGTCACACGGTGAAGTTTATGCATTCAAGTTAGTTGCGACTTACACACCACCACTACCACATGAACTTGATGCAGTCATTTTTGAAAAATGTAAAAAAAAAAACAAAATGTCCGAAAACATCAACAGAAAACTAGCGATGCTTGTATCTGTAACAATTGGCTTGTATTTTGTTATTGCTTTTGGACATTCTGTTATGTTTTTTTACATTTTTCCAAAATGACTTTGTCAAGGTCATGTGTCAAGTTAAGTGGCACAGGTTATACTTTTTGTACTTTATGGCTTTCTATTTTCCAGGGGCTTAATAAGCTGTTTTGTGAAGATTTCACAGATGGCAAATTTAGTTTTCCAGTCAACCACGCACTGAGGACCAGCCTCGAAGCATCACCTATTATTTGTATCCTTTTTTTATCCAAATACGGTGAACCAAAAATGAGGGTCATGTTTCTGACCTGTATGTATGTGATATAAATTAACCTGTACTTGCGGCTTCGCTCGAGTTAAGAACTAGTTTCGTAACAAAATTTCCATGATAACATACCTGCATGCGAAATTTAAGAAAAACAAAAGTGCGAGCATGTTATTTTCTTAATATTCCATCACCTCAATTGCGAAAACCTCCTTAATCATAATAAAGATGCTCTCAAACAGCGAACTACAAACTACGAGCATAAGAAGTATTGTTTGAACTTACTGAAGAAGCTCGGAAGTTTGGACTACACCCTGAAAGTACTACGCGCTATGGACAAAGAAATGAGAGAAGAGGTGAGATAATTAATGCAACCCTATAGCTATACCAGTACTAAGTATATATTGGAAAGCAACTGCCGTCGTCCCTGGACACGCAACGTTAGGTTTCAAGTGCGTTGCCGGCCTTTTAACGAGTTGGGCCTCCGGTAAACTCACTCACTAGACGAAACTGTGTGGTAGTGGTAACTCTCCGGTCAAGCCTGCCCATTCGTGCCGAAGCTCTCCCACGGCAATGATAGTCCAAATTTATTTTTTATATAAACTATACGTATAATTGCTTATATTTATTTTTTAATAACTGGTGCCGCGGTGCGCCGCGTGAAAGTAGCATATTTGTTAATCCAGCATCCCTCCATGCAAAATTTTATCTAAATGAGTCCAGCCGTTTCAGCGTGAAAAAGTTACAAACAAACACACTCTAAAGCTCACAAACTCGCATTTATAACAATAGCAAATTACGGCATTACTATCAATGTGTTTTAACTTTGTTTTTTTTTTTCAGGTAAATCGTCTCGGTGGCAATCCCAAATTTATAGCTGTCCTAGATGATCTGTACATCTGAAAAACTCTTATACTTTTAACTTTATTTTAAGTATTTTAATATAAAATAATAATTTATTTTCATAAGTCATCGGGTAAAATGTGTTGTTTTATTTAGCCATATTGTACCTACGACGTAATAAATTGACAGTTTCTGTAATAACATAACCCACACCTGTAATTCGTACAAATACTATTTATTATCGATAATCTGGTTATTGATTTTTCTAAATACTAGAATTTTGTGGAAGAATGTCATAATCTCAATCAATGAAAACTAAAACCTAACCGATACAAAAGGACGTTTTCAATACATTTTATCGAACCTTCACCATATTTTCGGCGATACTAAACTGTAAATAACTTTTTACACTTATATTTCTGCCTTAAAACCTTTTTACAAACGAAAGGAACAACCCCGAGTGTATGATAGCGAGACGTAGAAATAAAACTACGCGAACCCAAATATGAACAAATCCACGTCAAATGGTTTGAATTCAGCGCAGCCAAGTGAACATTTTGGGAAGGCAACAATAGCGAAGGAAACTAAGCGCGCTTGACGGATCGGTAGTTCACAATGCCTAAACAATACCCGTAATACTATTGTCCCGTTTATTCACAGTACGCAATACGTGCGACGTTACACGATCGTTAGGTCAACATGCTTCATGTCCCGATTTGGTGTAAATCTTGGCTTCGCGGCCGCTAAATACGCGTTTCGGTATATGAATTGTTATTTCTGCTGGAATCTTCGCTCTCGTCGAATTCGGTGATAGCGTACCGAATATTCTAGCAAGAGTTGGTTGGGAGTATGCTGTTTTTTTTGTTTTGCTTTTAACCAAGGCTATGCCAAATATCAAGTCGACAATTTGCATCTTTGGGACGTGGCAAAAGATAAACTTTCACACTTTCCAACATTAGCTAAACGCGTTTATAATTCGTTTAGTTTGTGAAATCGAATTCCGTGTAATAAATGCGTTTATACGTTTTGGACCGGTTCAAAGTGCATTTAGCGCATTCGATTTCATTGGTGAAATTCAGTCTAATTTTAAAATGCATAAACACACATTTGCTATTTACAATTATAACTCACGTGATACGAGTTACGACGCTCGCTCTTGTAACTGGATATAAAATCTCAAATCGTGTGGTGAATAATAATAATAATCATTTATTTCAGGCAATAAACCCATACAAGCAATTTATATAAAAAGAAAGAAATAAATAAATAAAGGTGAAGCCCCACTGATATCATTCTTTATCTTTGCTTTTTCAAAAACTTCGATAGCGCTAAGCAGGATTTTAACTCTAATCTTGGGCCATACACTATATACGCACCGCGTTTTCTCTGGCTCCATCATCTCAACCCACCAATAAATAGCGACCCAATCCGAGACGTGTCGTCGCGTGCCGCGGCAACGTAATGGACTATTAACAAGATATAAGCTTATCCCGCCAACACACGTGCTTATAACTCACTATTGACTGATGAATTATGATGCATAAGATTTAGAGTCTCCGTTTTAGGTACAGCGCAAACGGGCTACTTCAGTATAAGCGATTACTGCACAGTTCGTAATAATAGCCAAATTTCTCTAATCCTCTTTCCCTACCCTACTCCCATTTCCTATTTCGTTAGCCTATTCCTTGATAAAACATCCAAAGTCTCGCAAATGTGTTAATATCCCCTTTACTTAACACTGGCCATGGTTTTAGCCGAAGCACCATATAAATAAATAAATAAATAAATAAAATAAGTACAGGTAGAAGCAAAAAAACAGTTTTAAATAGTTAAAATTGCAAATTCTAAAAATAATTAACAAGAATTTTCATGAAGTGAAAAATATTTATTCGAAAAAACACAACTTGCACATGTACTGAAAAAAAGGGCGGGAACAAAAAAATTACATAAGGTTTCAATTTTTTTTATGAATCAGTTAAGAGATATAAGAAAATATATTACACAGCCGTTTGTATATAATTAAAATGTATCTCCTCAACCTCAATGATCATGTTATATCGGGGACGTCATTTTAGGTGCGGTGCAAGGTATCGCATATTTTTTCATAGTTTTTCAACGGATATTTTGACGACGCAAAACGAGCACTAAGCAAATGAAGCGAGATGAATTGGTACCAAAAAATATAAAAGTACCTAAATTATTTACAATGAACTTCATATGAAACATTAAACTTAATAATATGTATTTTATAAACTTAATATGAATATTCGTGGCTGGTATAATCATCGAGAAAAATATTTTAACAATGCGAAAAATATTAAGGGCAATTTCAAAAAGGTTTTACTGTTTAGTTACGCATCCCGGAGAACTTAAAAGCCCAAGAAGAAAAACGCGAGCTTTTGTATGTTCTTGAAATAAATCCAACCTTTTAAATTATTAAAATTCACATAATGAATGCGAGTATCTAAATGAATAGAAAAATGGAATAAAACTAGCTCGATACTGAAAACGCATTAGAATAATAAAACTCATACAAAAGCGAATATAGAGCCAACTCGGAGTGGCTCATAGGCTTTGTGTATATTTAATAATGCTGAAATATTCTCATTCAAAAACTACATTTACAAGAAAAACCGAGTACTATGATTAACAATAGCTCCCAGACCGGCCTGGCTCGATTTACCATTTTAAATAGGAGATTCAGTTTATTTAAATAATTTTGATAAGATATATTAATATAATTATATTTAAGATCAAATAAGCGTAGTCTAACCTATAATTTAAGTGTTACCAATAGTTAAAAACCTTTTCAAACAATAAATAAATGAACATATCCGCTTACATTATTCGCTTAGCTATAGCTTAACCACAACCTCTGTACCGCGCCCTAGGTACGTGGGACGGGACGAGCTACAGGTAACAATACTACCGCTGTCAGCTTTGAAAGCTAACTGACTGAGTAGCGGTGCCGATAATTATGGTAACCCTCCCTCGCTGCACCGCGCTCATACTTAAGGCGAAGTATGATGCTTGTGATCAAGCTATAGCCAACTTCTCTTTAAAAACGGCGATTACAGACTATGACACGCGAGCACGATCGTGTAGAGGGCATACTCGGGTTTGCATGATAGTATATGATCACCTCTACTCATTTTTTTGGCCCTCAAGATTATCGGTATAGTCAAAGTACAGATATAATATAGAGTAAGGCATCTTTATACAAACTGTCAACGCACAGCTAGTATGTGTGCGTCATAAGTATCTATGCGCCGCTGCACGAATCTCAACCTGATTCTCAGTGCTACCAAAAAGGACGCAACCGAGACCCGAGTTCCCTTGAAAATTCTAATTATAAACTAAAAACCAACAGGGTGAGGAACGACATATAAATAGGTACGTCAATAATTATAGGTTAATGAATGAAAAATATCTGATATATAATCGCAGGAAAAAATATTGCTGTGTGTTTGAATGTCTTAGTAATTCGTCAATCCTAGAATTGTCACTGTTTAGATTACGTGGTCTGGTAAATGTCACGACTTATTATAATATAATATATTTTCACGATGGATGATAACTTGATGAGATGTCTGCTTAAAAAATTGTAATGCATTAATTTCACACAGAGGACATAGGTAAGTATCTAGATATATTTAATATTATCCCTTTATGTACGGGTGTCAACTATTGTTGATTTCGCATTGGCATCCCTTAATTCGGGTGGCAACTTTTGTTGATTTTAAAAAGGGTTCCTTTTAGCCCCTGTATTTTAAAAATTATAACTTACTTATTTGAATTAAATATTCGTATTTAAAGTCGATAAAACAGTCTTTCACTTTAAAAAAGTTTGGAATTATTCCTATAGATAGCATACAAATAAATTGAATTTAAAAATCTCGGTTTTTGTCACTGGCAACTATTGGCGCCTCTCGTCTTAGGATATGACAAAAAGTTGAAACTATAATGGCGGCAATTAGTGTTGTTCAAAAGTTAACGTTGCGGTTTTTATGAGAGTGTAATAGGTGTATGAGATAAAACCTTTTCAAAGTTGCCACAAGAAAGGCAAGAATAGGGTCGAAAACGAAGTATTCATGCTTAGAATGAAATAAAATGCTATGTGTTCATCCGTCTCTTGAGTTTTACCACTAAAAATTAAATTTTCGACACTATTTATTAATTAGTAATTATAACATATTAATTTCAAACCAAACACGAAAAACCCCCGAATTGGGCGATGACATTGCTTTTGAGGACCCCGTATTGAAAAGGTTAACTTTGATTATATCAATATTGATAACCCTGGACAACGCGCGTCTTTTGTTATGTCAAACGCCTAAACGCAGAGAGTTGCTCTACTCTAAGATATTTCTACTTTGGTATGGTTCATTAACCCTCCTTCAAAAAAATGTCATTTCCATACAAAACGCGATAGTCAACAAAGTGTTGTGTTGTCACTTAGCTGTCGACAATCTTGTATAGGACTTGTATAGGAAAAAATTGACACAATGTTAATGAACAATCTTGAGCAAATACATAATAGCCAAAATTATATGCTCACGTCATTAGGGGTTTAACGTTGTCCTAAATATAAATAACACGTCATAAGAAGAATCATCATATTCTGTCGTCGTCCTGAAATTATTAAGTGAAAACGTGTTGGCGATTTATTTTATTTACATAAAAGATTTTTAACCGACTTCCAAAAAGAAGGATTTTTTTAATTACACGTAGCAGTGACCACTTTAGTGCTTCCGCCAAGATGAACCAAACAGTAGCGCATATCTTTTCTGGAAAGGTTTCGTCTTATTTTTTAACCTTTTTAAAGTTAATAGTGTTCAAAAATAATATATTAGGCTCTATTTTAAATATAAGCTGGAGAACTGCTGGAGAGGTAAAATAATGTCCTCAAGCTTAAATGTCGTTAACCAAGTGGTTGATTTCACATTTTGATGCCATCATAATCACAATAAAAAGCTCAATCGACGTGTATTACCATAATTTTATAGCTTTTATACTTGTCGAGTTATTAAAATTAATATTGCCATCATGAAGTAGCCCTTAGAAAAATTGCCGCGTTTTTAGCTTATAACTCAAAAAGTACTTTTTGTACATAGCGGCATTTTAGTTTGGGCAGCTTGTAAACCGAAAGCTGGTAGCAATTTTCGGATAGGTATTTAAGGCAAGCTGAAACCTTGTGAAAGTTTAACGCTCCTATTACACCACAATACGGAGCTACAGACCTAGCTGGTGAGAAGCGAGGTTATAAAAAACTAGAAAAAAAAACACAAAAAATCTGATTGCTTAATCATGAAAAATCCTGTCTTAAAATTTCAAGTTACTGCAAATACATATTTTTATTTGGCTCATCATTTTTAAATATTCAACTACAACATATAAAAATACATATTGCCTCAAATATATTTTTTAAATATTATATTACTTAAGGTAATGTGTCGTATTGGGGTGTAATAGAGAGTTGTATGACAAAGTTTCAGTTTGCCTCAAATACCTGCTCAAAATTTGCTATCAGTTCTCAGATTATTGAGGAGGAGGATTTATTAGTTAAGTGTCATATTGTTGCCTCGGACTGTGCTACAGCTAATTTAAATTTACACACACGCCGCTTCAGTACACAGTTCCCAAATACTGAAAATAAACTTGACTTATAAACTCCGGGTACACAATTAAAACTTGTCTCATTAATAACTTAAAGTTCAAGCTACCGTGGCTTAACTTTGTCATTGAAGAAACTAAAAACTGCATCCAATTACACTGGGAAATTATTACATTTTGTATTTATGGCCATAACGAAAGAGTTTAGTTTATTGCTCTCGGCATTAGCATTTTTGTTATTGCTATTATGCATTCGCTCAAGATTGGCGCTATGGTTTATATTGTTGGTATGGTATGGTATATTAACCCTCTGTCAAATAAATTGTCATTTTCATACAAAACGCGCTTGTAAACATTGTTGTTGACAATCGCGGTTTGTATAGAAAATTGACAAAGGGCCAATAAACCATACCGCCAATATTGAGCGAAAAGACAATATCTTTGTTACTACGGTGTGGACAAATATAATTAATGATATGCAAATATCTTTTAGAAAGAAAAAACACCGTCACGGGCTAAAGCTAGTTAAAAAAATATTCGGGTAAACATCTCTAAGAAGGACTTACATAAAAGGAATAGTTGAAAGGAACATGACAAAGGATAGGATTCTATTAGAGGAAATAATTTCGCCCTAGTATAAAGCTAAACAAAAAGATTACAAATGGGAGTCACACAGGGCAGAGACCCTTCATAGCAGACGCTAAAGTAAAAATGTTGTAAATCACATTGTCAAACAAACACATAATTTTATATAAGGACGCAATCATTTCGACGGGATCAGAGCGGAATAACGTCGTATTACGCACATTATGAACACATCTGACACACGGCCGGTTGGGTTGGTGAACATTGTATTTATTACTTTGTCGTCGTGAACAATGTTTTATGGGATACTTGGATAAGGGTATGATTCCGTGTGGAAAATATGGTTGTATAAACCAAAGATGGTTGAATGGCTCCTATCCCCCAATGGTTATTGATAATGTATGAGTAATGTATTCTACGCATGTTTTTTGCGTTTGGTTGGTCATTAATCTAGTCCTTATACTTTCCTCGCTCAAGATTGGCGGTATGGTTTATTAACCCTCTGTTGAAAAATTTGTCATTTCCATATAAAAAGAGGTTGTAAACAAAGTGTTGTGTTGTCATTTTGAGGTTGACAAACGCGGTTTGTACAGAAATTTGACAGAAGGTTGAACCATACCGCCAATTTTGAGCGAATTCATAATGATAAATACTGGTAGTTTTCCAATTACAGAGCATAATGCGACTCAGTGGCGCACAATGCCGAATTATGCTGATGCTTAATTGGAAC
>JAOTAV010092957.1:0-36143 GCA_026546445.1 Cyclargus thomasi | reverse complement strand
CAACGAGACGGAGTTGCGGGTATCAGCTAGTTGTAAATATATATTTATTTACAACTAGCTGATACCCGCGACTCTGTCTGCGTGATACTTTACTCTTGAAATTTTTCCTGGTTTTGTAGCTACAAACTTCACGGAGCCCGACACCTTTCCAACAAATTCAAAATCGTGGAAATTGGTTCGTCCGTTGTAGAGTTATGTGGTCTGGAAGGAAAACCCGACCTATTTTTATATAATAGATTATTGTAAGAATATTATAACTACAACATTTCCCGACGTTTTCCCAAAGGCTTAAAAAGTCCAATCCTCTTGGGTGTCATGTTACAGTCGTAACAAAATTTCACCCGATAGGTTTTATGACATCGTAAATACGTATCCGATTGAAACTCCATTCGTAAAACCTTATTTGCATCGTTAGCTCGGTGTGTAGGATCTTCCGAGTAATAAACGAAGATTTGGTGACCGAGAAACTGACAATAGTTTCTTACTTAGCGGAAAATGTAGCTCCGATAAAAAAGAAACTATTCAAACGAGGGATTTAGGACATCTCAATATAATCATCATATTTTGTGCAAATAATAGTTTTCATGTTGCCCTCACTTTCATATACAATTGAAGACAAGTGGAAGAAGCGGATACTAACATGGATTTACCTTCGAATAAATACTTATTTTAGAGATTTCATTATTTTGCTTGTCTAGCTGTACATTCAAATTCACATAATTTTAATTTCAAACTATTTTTCTGGTCCTAAAGCGCCCATTTAGTTAAAAATCCGGCAGTTTTAAAAATGTAAGTTACCCGCTTCTTTACTCAATATGTCTTTAATTTTCAGTAAGTACGTTGAAATAATAAACTAAAAAATATAACATAACCTACTGTCAGATTGCATTTTTCACAACTATGAGTATCATAAGTGCTGCAAAAATTTGCTAGAATCCTTTCTTTAAAATGTTTAAATGAACATCTCACGGAAAAGGCGAATTTAGTTTTCCTCTGAAACTCAAATTTATAATAAGAAAATTATGCGGAGTAAAAAGCGCCCGTGAAAAATATTCTTTAATAAATATAAGGCAAAATATAGAGGCAATTACCTTTCTTGTCAGGTTAATACTCTTTCAATCGGCACGGATAAATCCTTTGTGTTCACTTTGCTTCTATTTAATTTAAAAATAATTCTCCTTTGTTAGCGGAATGTGCTCGTATTGTGTAAGGTTCAACTCCGTTGAAAATGGACGAACGCTTAGAAATACGTTTGAAATATTTTACGTCCAAATTGTTTAATAACCGTAATTTAATTTTAATCATGGTACTTTAAGAGACATTGGTCAATTGGCCTACTTCATTTGCTCTGGTTATGCCAAACCGAACTAACAGATCAAAACAAACATTAAATTGATGCAACCCGAACAAATGACGTGGGATCGCTATCTGCCAAATAACTATGACTCAGTTTATACTATGTTGCATACCTGTTTGGAACCACAATATCAGCGAATATGATTTTACTAAGAAAATAATACTACATTGTGTTACCTGCCATGTTTGCTCAACTTTTAAAAGCTCATTAAAGTTAAGAGATTCAAACTGAGATTATTTTGATGGAGTCTTATAATATTTTGGCAAATTACTTGAACTTTAGCACTTTATTGGAGTAAAAATTTTGATTTTGTCTTTTGTTTAGGTAACCTGTATCTACAAGTTGTAATCTTGTTGAGAATTTAATAGGCGAAAATCTATTAAAATGTGATATAGGTTTTGTGTATTTTTTTAATAATATTAAGGGGGCAAAAAAACAACTTCCGTCGCCCATATATACTCGTGACATCCGATGAGCCACAAGTGCGTTGCCGGACTTTATGAGAGAATTGGAAATGGGAATAGGAATACGGGGATTAGGGAAGTTGGACCACCGGTAAACTCACTCACTTTACGAAACACACCACTTACACACACGATAGCCGACAGCCGATAGCCGACACAATGTGCAGGTCGACTCCGACATCCAATAATAATATATCGCAGTTTTTTAAGATCTTTAGGGGGCAAGCGAGCAGACGGGTTACCTGATGGAAAGCAACTGCCGTCACCCATGGAGACTTGCGACATCCGAAGTGCGTTGCCGGCCTTTATAAGAGAATAGGGAATGGGAACAGGGGATTGAGGAAGATGGCCTACCGGTAAACTCACTCACTGAACGAAACACAGCACAACGCTGTTTCACGACAGTTTTCTATGAGGGCGTGGTATCACTGGGGCCAAGCCGGCCTATTCGTGGCAAAGTACCGGCAACCGTACAAACGGGCTACCTAATTTTCCATCAGGTAGTCCGTTTGCACGGTTGCTGGCAAAACTACCGCACCGGGCATACTCGTATCTGTCCACTGATATTCCTCTATGTTCGCATTTGGCGAGTTGAAAAACACTACGGCCGATTATGTGGACGCTTGCACGATGAGCGTGCAGAATAACGAACAACAAACATTCGCGATTATGTAAAGGCTGTTTCACAGACGTTAATCTGACTTTATGCAAACATATCAGTTCTATAAAAGTGAAGCATCGCGTCGTGTCATTACGCCTTTACTGTAAATGAGAGTTTGTATGAAATCTCATGATTACAGCTCTGTAACCTCAGACGGTGAATGCCAAAAGGACGAATGTCAAACTAATTGACCTCACTACAGCTTTCATGTCTACGATCATAATTTACTCTGTAATCCCCGAATTAATATGACTCGCTGTGTCTTTACACCGATATAAATAAACTTAAAAAAATAGCAAACCTATAAAAATTACAATGTAAGCTGTAATTTATATTTACTAATTTTTTTTTAGTAAACCGCAAGCGTGATTAAGGAGGTGCAGTATATATGATAGTAGTACTAGAAAATTCTTAACTTTTTTTCTACCACTTGCTAGAAACGTATACTTCCTGTTATTTCGTTTCTGGGACCAGTAATTTTTTAAACAATTCCATGGCTGCCAGCAGCAGTCTTTAGACATTAAATCCAGTTTAGTCTAAATATTTTTATTACCTAGGAAAATTCAGGGAACATACAGTAAAAGTCACAAAAAGGTTATATGACAGTTGGACTATAAATTGTACCATTTCATAATCACGCACTAAAACTCGGACGTTGTATTGTTGACAAAAAGGCTCTGTTAGTAAGGACGTCCGGGTCACATTGTTAGGACATTATTGTTACCCTCGAACCTCCGGGACCCTACGACCGAATGTTTTTGTTGTGCGCACTCCAACGTCCTCGCCAATTTTCCAACAACTTAACCGGTCGATGATCCTGAATTCTATTAGTTTTGAAATCGTTTCATTATCATATTATGCATTCGCTCAGGATACGGTTCGGTTTTGGTACAAGATTTTCTGGCGTATCACGACATGCCAAATCGGCAACAGTAAAGTAGAAAAAAAGCAAAAATTGCACTAAGAAAACTGTTTGCCGTGCAGAGAATCATTTAAAATTATTGCTTATGAATGAAACTCACATAAAAGCAAAATATGCCATATCGACTTTTGTTCTTGAACTGAGAACAATTTTTGCATTCGTAGACTCGTGTTGGATTTATGTGAATCTGAGAGCAGCTTTCGATTTGTTCCATTGCGAATGCGGTAATAAGTTCGAAAAGACTGAAATTACGTATCATAAAGTACTGATATAATATGTTCAGTATTGCTGATATGAAAAAGTTTGGTTGTTATAATGGATTGTGAACTCAAGAGTAACACACTGGATGTTCACGGTTCATGTGGGGGGTCTTTTTTTTTAATTTTAAATTTCGATCCGCATAATATAATACAATTTACGTAATAATTGAATATTGAATAGCTTCCTCAAAACTATTAAGCTAAACAAAACCGCCGTACAATGTATACTGAGTATAATCAAATTTAAACTATAACGAAAGTTCTAACATGGTATCAAAACTTCTATGTCCAAGCTAGATTCTAGAGTATTTTGTTAAATTAGCAAATTTAACAAACATAATTATTAATTAATTGTTAATATTAAAGAGAGTTTGCATCATTCTAATCAAATGAAATCCAGTGAATTTTGAGTGATTATTTATAATAAAGTATTATATCGCTTTTTGGGGTACCCAAAGGATAAAAACGGGGCCCTATTACTAAGACTTCGATGCCTGTCGGTCTGTCTGTCTCCAGGCTGTATCACAATAACGGTTATAGCTAGAGAGCCGAATTTTTTATTGATCAGATATTTATGTACTGCTGCTGTAACAAAAAATACTAAAACAAAAATAAATTTAACAAATAAGAGTAGCTCTCATACAATAAACATCATGTTTTTGCTATATTTTGCTCGATGTCAATAATGGCAGGGACTTAATTGGCAGGGAATTCACACAAAACTTAAGTTTTATTTAAACTTTAGTAATCATTATTAAAATTAATAATTAAGCTGGGCTCTTATACAAAAAATACAATATTTACATATGTTTATCTAATATACCCTTCGTGCGCGAGTCCAACTCGCACTTGGCCGTTTTATATCACTGAACTAAAATTCGTAACAATACATTTTTTAATGAAATTAGAGGTCAAAAGAGCAAACGAGTTGCCTAATGGATAGAAACTGCCGTCGCTCTCGACACTTGCAACCCGGAGAAAAGAAAGGGGGTAGGACAGAAAGGTGGTAGGGATTTGGGCCTCTGCTAAACTCACTTACTCGACGGAACGTAGAGCAAGCGCTGTTTCACGCCGGTCTTTAGCCACGCCGTGGCATTTCTCCGGCAATGGTAAAACCATAACTTTTACAATCCAGTAGATGTCCTGCTTATATTTCTGGTATCAGCACAATTAAAAAATATGCTCATTTTAAAGTATCCCTTGGTACTTAAGAACGAGCAAATTATCTGATATGGAAAATTGTTTTGTCTTTCAAAGGTTGCTGCAAAATGGTACTTTGTAGTGTGATTCAATAAAATAGCTTTAAGAATATAAGAACCTCGTCGTTCCCAAGAGCGGGTATTGCGGAGCAATTTCTCTTCCGATTTCAATCTAACCAAGATTTGATTTTTACTGAGATAACCTTAGAGTCGTCTGTATCTAGACTAATCCTTTTAAGGGGGTGAATAAATCAAAAAATAAAACATCATCTTTCTCTTTCGCACTCATGACCGTCATTCATATGCCCGTTGAATCAGAACGACGCGGAATCGCCGCGAAAATAGTTTTTTCTTAATAACTCGTTTAAAATACAAAATTAAAAAAAACGCTTCAACTGTAACTCGGCAACAGAATTTTGTATCGTGTGTTGAAATACCGAGTCCGTCGAATACGCCGTTATGCGAAGCGAAGAAATATGCGTAAAAATTAGAAGCATCTTAGTGATTATTTTTATAGAGAAAATTTTAAACTATGGTGCTTTCCCTACTACAGAAGCTCACAAATATAATTTAGTATCAATGAAATGTATCAATGTATATAAAAATATCAATGAAACGATTCGTAGCTTATTATAAAGTGTTAAACGGAATTTCGCAATAGTCAATTTTGTTTTTATCGCCCTCTTAAGTCATTTTTGAGTTATTTTGGATTCTGGGGCCGTACTCCATAATAAGAATGCTACGTCCGGCTCTAACTAAAGTAAATAAAGATAGTTAAGGTAAAATGGCAACATTCGGTCAAGTACAAATATAATATGCTGTTGGGGAGGAGCTCTTATATGTAACTCATTAAAATATTTACTACTGAAATAAATATATAATAATGTCTTTGTTAGCTGCTAAGTGTTTACGCCATTCAATTTATTTACAAAAAATATAGATAGTTTTATTAATATTTACATTAATTATTAAAATGTAATTTAATCAACGCGACGAAATTGGAAACCTTATATTAAAATCAGTACTATTATTTATAGCAAGTATTCATTCGTAAAATATACGTCCCTTTATCCGTACGGTAACTAACAACTAAATAAAATACAAGGTTCATGTCGTTTAATTCGTAGGGTATAATAATAATATAACGTACAACTAAATTAAATACGAGGTGCATAAAAAGGTTATATTTAATGTAAAACTCGGATATGACGCTTGTAGAAGCTCAGCTATTGCGAACTGTATTGAACTGAAATAGTACACTTTTATTTCAAGAAACAACAAAGGACAATAGTTTATTCATAGTAATAATAACTCCCATACCGGTGTCGGTGACGGTGGCCGGTTTTATAGAATCTAGGCCTGTTCCGCAGGAGATATTTTATAGTGCCGAAATGTGTGTGCGCAGTACACAGCACTATCTCTTCCGTTACTCTCATAACCCACTGGTACGGATGACCGACAACACAACTGGCGAGAAATCAGGCGAAGGACCGATTTTTTACATGCCCATCCGACGCATGGGTCATTTTACTTATCAGACAATCAGGTGGTCAGCCTGCAATATCCTAACTAAACTTGGAAATAAACCAATGCGGGAATCGAACCCAAGACCTCCGGGTGAAAAGCCGAGCTCTATACCACTAGACCACGAAATCATTTTTAGGATAATATAAGCTCTTGTATTCCGTGTAGCATGAGTTTGGATAGTATAGATTTATAGATGTCGCCAGTATAAAGTAGATATTGTTGTTCCACTGAAAAATAAAATAAAATATAATGAATCTTCAATGAGAATTTACTTGATTTGCATTCCGAGAAACACCGTCAATAAAACTCCGTCAACAATAAAATCCCTACCAACAACCAACAAGTTCAAGAAGGAAATGACTTAAGATAAAGAATTATTATTCCATACCAAAATTTCTCAATGACTAAAAAATTTCTAATTCTAATGACATTAAAAATTAAAATATTATTATCATCATAATACTATGTAATGTATTTATTATTATCTAGTAAAATTATGACTTGTAAGAAAAGTAAATGATGATTATTGTTATTGTATCAATGAATTATATAACTGTGTGGAATTAATCTGAATATAATTATGGAAATGTATTTAAAATTAGTACCTATGAAACCTAGGAATTTACATGCTTTTATTATATTAGTGAAAAGTGTAGAGCTTATGAATGATCAATTATAAGACCACTTTTGAAGCAAATAAAGATATGAAAAACTTACTACTGGCTGACTTCAAAGAAACTATTTGATTTCGCTTGTAGTGTAGCTTTATAGTGCTTTAAAGGTTTTCAATTTTCACACACCATTAAAACCAAATATCGGGTGCTATAAAACTCTTCTTTGACAAGCTTTTACCATATTTCAAGTATTTAAATATTCGTCAAGATGTATTAAATAATTGATGGGGCCGTGTCGTTTAGTAACGGACTTCAGCTCGTTATCCTAATAATACTTACATACCACATTGCTAATCGACTAAAGAACGATTAATGCATGCAAAATTTTAGCTCAATCGGAAAGTGAATCAAATATTACTTGCAGGATTTCGTTACAAACAGAAAACAGGTGGATGTTAATAAAATGTTGTAAAATGCGCATCTTTTTCAACAAAGTGTACACTGCACTGTAAACAACATGTATAGTTTTAGCAATTTTGCTAAAACTATTCATGTTGCTGATAGTTCAGTGTACAGTAGACTATTCTCAAATATATTTATATTTGAGAGTAGTTTTTGGACAGAAAAAGATCCCTGTCAGAGAATTGGTTTGAATTGGTTTATCAAATGCACTGAAAAGCACACACCTTCAAAAATAAAGTGCAGCTTTCCTTCTTTTCGCTTTTACTTGAAGTAAACAACGCTTCGGAACACAAGAGGTATTCTTTCTTTACTCTATCCCCTGGTTCATTTTGTCCTTAGTTCCGTTTTAATTATCGATTTACATTTTTATACAATCATCGACAGTGCTCAAAGACCTCAAAATAACACCTTTATCTTATACTGATAGGCGGGCAACACCGTGATATTAATAAACACAGTAATACGCTTGCTCTCTCGCAGTTATACCACAGCTACACAGAAAACTGGCATGAAACGGCGTTGGCGTAGGTGACGGCAGTTGGTTTCTATCAGGTAACCCGACTGCTCGCTTGCCCCCTAAATATCATTTAAAAAATACAGTCTCTGCATCGATGAAAACTGTTTTATGCAAGTAGCTAAAATTGCCTTTGCTGCCGACAGCTCATTTTGAGTACTCCAATTCCAGCTCAGGGATAAGTTTATTAAGACTCCGTGTTAATTTATGACCGAAAGGGTTTAGGTTAAGCGTTGTCTCGAAACGACGTTTCCCTCCAATGTGATTTCGGACGTACCGTTTGTAAATCTCAGCTTTTCTTGCGGGACCGTTTTTATCGCTCGTAAGGAATTACAACTGCATTTTTAATTTATGAACGCTTGCCAACCAAAACGTAAATGTGCCGTGGCAAATTAAAACGTAATTACAATAGTTGTTTGTGTTAATTAACTGGCTAGCTTCGAGTTGGCTGGATTAGTTAAGTTACCTTTTTTAGTTTAGTTTAGTTACCTTACGTGTTTCGTTTGAGTGTTTTCGTTTTACATCTAAAGATTTTTTGAGATAAATCTTACTTCTTACTCTTAACGAGAACGTTACTGAGCTTTTTGAGTGGTTACTCTTGTTACTTCTTCACGCTACAACAGCCGGAGCGATTTTAATAAAATTTGGCATGGAGATAGCTGGTATCTTAGATTAACACATAGTCTACTTTTTTCATGGATAGCACAGCGGGGCATAGCTAGTTATTTATTAAATTTGAAATATATAGTCACGAAACACAACACGTCACACTTAGTTTTTTTGTCGACCTCCTCCCTTTTTAATTGTTACCTACTTTATGGATGGTCCCTAAATATCGTTTACCTTTAAAGAAAACAGCTACTTACGTTAATATTACTCAGCGTAAAGAGCAGACTGGACACTTGTCTTTGCCGACATTATCTCAAGACTTACGCCGTTTGTCCACCGACACCGTCAACCGAGAACGAGATTATTTCGGCCGGATAAATGCAACTATATGATCTAGACTATAGATCTCATTTTCTACGACATTGCTCTATCGTAAATGTCGTCGCTGTCATTAAAAGCGTAGAGTTAAGTGAAACTGAACTGTAGTCTATGTCATAAAGTTGCATTTTATTGGAACAAAATAATCTCGTTTTCGGTTGACGGTGGTGGTGGACAAACGGCCTTTTAGTTCTTGAAACATTTATACGCTCGAACCAAAGTTTTAAGTGTCATAACTTTATGAACAGCTACAGTTTAGAATTAGGTGGTCTAGAAAACCTAATTCATAGTCATTTAGTACTTACAAATAGACACATTAATTTTACTTTTTTTAAGTAGCGTTCTTGAAAGTCTATATTACTTATTTGCATTTATCGATGTTAATTTAGCGTTGCTTGCGTAGAAATGACTAGTTGTTGCCCGTGAGTAGGTTTGTGTATAACTTTATAAATTATCCCGTTTTTACAATATTTTTTGTTTACTGCTCGTCTCCTTTAGGTCGTAGCGTGGGGCTATAGAGCCCATAGTCTTTTTTCCACCATTGTACTAAACAACACAAACATACATTTTTAATTCCAGCCGACAGTTCTTGAGATTAAAAAAAAACAAAGTCTTTAGCTTTATATTATTAGTAATAGATTTATCCCATCAGAGAATTAAACTGGTATAAACATTGTAAACATCCAATGAAACAAAATTGCACATCTATTCTAATAAAGCAAAGCTGAAGAGATTGTTTGAACGTGCTAATCTCGTTGGTTATCGTTGATTTTTTGACATGACTCTACGACCAAAAGGAGCCGAGCAGATCAGAAAATGTTAAAGAAACGAGATAAATTATAAAATTTTACGCGGACGTAGTCGCAGACAAAAGTTAGACATTATATTAAATTAAGTAATTTAGTAACATTTTTAAAATTTTATCTTTGATTAAATTTGCACTTTTAACCCTGGGTTAAACCAGGGATCTGGATCCCTGTTATGAAGTGTTAAGATATTGTAATATGTGTATAGCATTCACGCAAGCTGGCTTCGTAGCGCGTGCATTTAATGTTTCGCTAAAAGGAAAATGTGGGTGCAGCAATGAGTTTCAAAGGAAAATATTATTTGAAATGATTTGTACCATGCAGTTATTGAAATTTAATATTTGTTTACCCGTAATATTTAGTAGTATTCAATATTACTTTTGCAGTTATATTTTATTTATATAAAGATGCTAAAAGTAGTTAAATTGAAATCGTTTCGACTTAGGCTTGTCGAAAAGTAAGAGACAGACAATTTGACCAAAAGATGCATACTATAAAGATATAATATATTATACTTTGTCATTTATATTAGTCGATCATCAAATATGGACTTAATTTAATAAGACTGTTTTTATATTCGGCAATATTCAAAAACAATGTGATACGGTTGTTTTTAGCATTTAGCAATATCTCAAACAGAATTGCTCTGCAATTTATTTTACTTAAAATTTCGATTCAAACTCAAATTGTAAACATTGACTGACAGTTGATATTATAGGCAACACCTAGCTGTGAAGTGTTTTTGGTTTATATCTTCTTGAGCAGTAAATAAAATTCAATTTTGGAAGCATCATGTCTCGTGTCTTCTTGATGTGAGTATACGAAACAAAACCGTCGTATTCTAAAAGTAGAAACAAGCAAGTCATCGTCTAACATTTATCAAAATGTGGAATAAGTAAAAGTTAAAAGGCGTAAAGAATTCACCGTTTATTCCCTGATACCGATACTTTGGAAGTTTCAATTGAAGTTACCCTTTATCTAGGAGTTAGCAAGGCTTTGCTTTACGGCTCACTGACTTTTGTTTTCGCATGAATTGCAGAATGTTTCATGATTTTTTGTTTGACGGAGGTTTTGTTCAATTTCTGAATAATCTCGTAGATCAAAGTATTCAAATTTTCTTGCAAATCGGTTATTGATTTTTTTTTAATCAAGGTTAAAATAATAAATTCAGTTATTGAAACTAATAATAAATATTGTTTTTATCAATTTGTTTACCTCTTTGCATTACTACGCGCCTTTTCTAAGGCAAATTACAACTAAAGGTAATATTTTTTATAGAATACTTTTTCAAGTTTGTTACAAACCAATCTTTATTGCAAAGCATTCCGTGATTCCTAATAAAATTAAGCTACAATTATTATGTCTATCTAAAAATATCTGAATTGTCCGTCAAAATTAAGAACTTCACTACCAACCAACCAAGCACCAAGCCTCGGAGACCCTTATTACGTTTAATCTAAAATATATTATTTTAACGTGTGGCCAGTTCATAAATTGGGTTGTCATGCCACAATAGCTGGCCATGGCTGGGCGGTGGATGTAATAATCTGTCACCTTGCCGGGCAGGGTGAAGAATAGTCATTGTTAAATTGATGTGTCTTCGATCTTGCTCATAAACTACGTTACGGAAGTTATCCTTAAAGCTATATCAAATATTGAAAAGTTGGAAAAGTTGTTGTGAAAACAAAAAATCCACGTTTTGTATTCATAACTTATGAGCATTTTAGCTTGAGAATGGCAGTATACACGTCTTGTACCTGTAGCAAAAGACTGTTGCTCGAAATATTTTCCCAGTCTATCCAGTAGATAATTGAAGATGAAATCGCACGTAAAGATTAGGGTTGTCAGGATAAACCTTAGCAAACAATCCGTTGTACGAGAGTAAGAAAAATACAGTGCGGACATGGAATACAATGAGTGCTGAGGGTCCCCGTACAATGGTTGTTTGGGTATTGTAAACATTTCAATTCACACAATTAGCTTCTCGAGATCCTTGTTAGCTCTATTGAACTGTTTACGTGGGATTTGGATTATTTGATTTTAAGACGTAAGTGGATGAAACGGGTAACAAAAGTGTTGATTATATCCATTGACTAAGAAATATATTAAAATGTTTAATGTTTATCTGAAGTCTCTCGAATCTCAAAAAATCTATTGAATTATAATAAACTAGATGGTTCCGGCAACTTCGTTGCGCCAAAATTTATTATCATGCAGCAACCTTACATTTTTCCGGGATAAAAAGTACAGGTTTCCCCGGGACTCAAAGTATCTCCATACCTTTCAGCAAATTCGGTTTAGCATAGATCGTTCACAACAGACAGGCACATTTTCGCATTTATAATATTAGGTATGGGTCGGTGGCGTAGCGTAGGTATTCCGGTCGGGGCAGAGGACAATTTTGCCGCCCCCTAAGATAATTTCACCGCCTTCTTAATTTCGGCTTTTTTATTTAATAGTACAACTTTAAACTAATATGAGCAATTTTTCATGTTGATATTATTTGTGTGATTTTTGACGTATATCTCGATGTATATCGATCGATATTAAAGATTTTTTCGGCAGGAACCGTCATCATAAGTTTGCAATTACGCACTGTACGGAATTCCTAGAATTCGACAGAGGTTTAGTAATGAAATATTTCACGCTTTTGTAATGGCTCCAAATTTATTATTTTGTTAGAAAAATGATATGGTCAAATATTTAGAATATTTAATTCTTTTCTGTAAAATTTTGCCGCCGCCTAAAAAGTGCCGCCCGGGGCGGGCCGCACCCCCTACCCCCCCACGCTACACCACCGGTATGAGTAGTTGCATAGTATGCATAGCAGAGTAAGGTTAGAAATTGTGAGAAGAAATATTCAAAAGAAAACCTCACATTCTTCTCAACCTCTTTCCACTTTTAAATAACTTTCAAATTCAGAAAGTGACTGACAGTTTCCTAAGACCACCTCCGTCTTCGCTTCACCACACTTCACGCTGTCTGAGCAACAGTCTCATTATCATGCTTTACTTATATAAGCTGTAGATCCCTCTCCGGCCGCCATTAATCAGGTTTATCAAGCTCGTGCATAGATCTACCACGATCAATCTTAATAATGTATAGGGGTTACGAGAAACTTTTTTACTACTATTGTTATAGTAATTTGTTTGAGTGTTTCACTAAAGAAGGTTTATGCTACACTTCTTAACAAAATACCTCCAGTTACTACTATTTTGAAAAAAAAATTCACCAACATTTTTAGCGAAAAAGTTTGTTTGGATTGTTTTATATCAAACACGCTGTTATTACTAAACTGATTTTAATAAGACTTCATATATACATAGAGTATTAGTTGTCTTAGACAACATAATGTTTTTTATTTCATTTAAATGCTTCCGTTGATCCAATTTTTGTTTTAATGAAACGGTTAGGTTACATATTAGAACGAACATGAAAGGATGTCCATAATAACGACAGAGTTTTTTTAGCGAGAAGACAGGATTGATGGAAAGCAAATGTCGTCACTCATGAATACTGAGATAATAAGAGATTATACTACGGGGAAAGGAATAAGGAAGACGCTCTTAGTGTTTCCTTAGTTAGTCAGAGCCACCGCTTAACACAGCACAACACTGTTTCACACTAGTTTTCTGTTAGACCGTAGTATTTCTTCCATTCCATCATTCATTACCAACATGGCTATCCTACGGCAAATGTAAGGATCAAAGTAAACCCTATAAATATAACTATTCCCTCAAGTAAGCCACACGTGTAAAATGTATGATGAGGTACGAAAAAGGTATGTATGAATATTAACGATCAGCCACATTTTGGGCGTTCAGGGAAAGTATATTCAAATGAGGAAATCTACTTTTATGGCGTGTTATCGTTGAATGGTTGCTTAAGTCTTTTTGAACTTAACAATCTTGTCTTAGAACACGTAAAGAATATTATACTTTATCTTTGCAAAATAAAATGGCACTTACTGAAAACCAGCGTTGCAAACTGAGTTTGCAACACATGCTGAGTAGGCGCCAATTTAGTAAAACTATTTAATATTGAATGTTTCTTTTTTGTTTTTAATGTATATCAATTATTTTACCAAATAAAGTTTTTTTTTTTCTTTCTTTTAAATATCGATTGTTTATCTCTACGGGAGATTTCAAATTGCTCAAGTGTATAAGAGTACTCTTCCTGAAGGAGACTAAACACTCATAACTAAATATTATAGGGTTCCGTGCCCATGGGGTAGAAACGGGACTTCGATGTCTGTCCGTCTCTTTGCCTCTGCTGTATCTCAAGAGCGGTAATAGCTAGAAAGTTGAAATATTCACAGATTATTTATTTATATTGCCATCATAGCAATAAATACTAACAATAAAATAAATTAACTGTACCAGGCCACTATTTAATCTGTATGAAATACCTAAATGTTTAAATTAGTTTATGGTATAATGAGACTTTATTTTGCGAACTAAAATAGTAGGATTGTTCCCTTTACGGAATGTCTCAAGACACCTGTCGCGCTCGCTAATTGCCACTCACTGCGCCTCACAAAAGCTGACTGATGGCTGCCAACAAGTCACTCGTTTTTATAGGCCTCTGCGACGTAAGTATTCAACGTAAATTTTGATCAAAGCTTAAAATCTATGACGAAAACTTTGTTAAAATTTAGGTGTTACAGTACTTATACTCGTACATTAGTCTTAGACTAAATACAGATCATATTTTAGATGTGAGTTTTGCCTCTTTACGCTTTAATCGAGCACCAATTTTGATTTGAGTATGGAGATTATTTAAGTACATTTAGCTGCGACACCCCTTATTCTTTCGGTCTTGAAAGATATTGTTATTATAATACTTAATTTATCAATTCCAGAAAACAAGCTTATATAAAACTTACACAAGTTTTACTCAATCCTCTTTTCAAGGGAAGAATATGTTTTAGCAATTAAAAAGTCAAAGCAAAAAGATTATATATATATTTTCACTAAAAAAAAATATATCTACAACCGAATATATAACCAAATCGTTTTTGGAAGTCGGTTAATAAAAATAGAAACTGATTAACCGCAATCGCCAAAAGATTTGTTTGTTCCTGTCGTTGGACCGTCCTATATTTTTTGTTCTAAAAGCTCAGTGTTCGAATTACGTGGACCATTATGTATCGCGTTAATGTGCGGAGTGCCGACATTCGAAACGAGACAGAATTGACGGCAGCTCCGACTTTGTCCTAATTGTGGTCGGGGTCGATACGTACTTAATCTCGTACTTTACTGACTTCACTAACTAGCACTGTGACAATGCTTTGTTGTGCCCTTTATTTTAAGTGTATACAGAGCGTAGAGATAAATGTTAGCATTTGTTCATTTCATTCTACATCGGGGTTATAGCATCATAATCCATGTTATTCATTAACTAAATCCGTGTGTGACAGCGTGTCTATCTGCTAGTTTGTTACACATTCGCGCCCAAATTGCTGAATTCATTCTTTCAATTCTGAATTTTGGTGTGAGGTTACTTTGAGTACCGGTAACGGACATATATAATTTAAAACACTGAAAGTTTGAAACCCGATAGCAAAATCCTGTTTTGGTCTAAGCAAAATTTCTTATTTATAGACATCATAGAGTGCTTACAAAGGTTTTCGTATTTTGACGCGATTTTTCAATTTTACGGTTGCAAAGCCGCGCACGAGCATACAATTTAAAGAAACTTAAATCAGAGTAAGTAGATCATAAAATTAATTGTGTAAAATACGTCAAAAGCCTTTAAATTTAAATAGTTGTGAACACAAAGGCGCAATGAAACTCTTTGCTAGGGGCGGTTCTAGTTTACCGTCACCTTATTAAACGGATCGGGTGCAAAAACTGCACAAAAAGTCACTCGGGAAATCCGCTCCATTTCGCATTCCATTCCGTTTGACCCCGTTTGTTTGCACCAAACTACATAATTAAAGATTATTCTAGATTTATTAAAATGGTGCGGTCAACAGAAACGAGCGAGCAGAGATTTTAAATTAGCGTTAAACAAAGTTTCATATTAATATTTCCATTGCAATTTACACATCCAGTTGCAAATTGATATTTTTAAGAATATGCAAAACTAGCTTCTGCCCGCACCATCGCTCGCGTGGGATTGGAAGATCATGTATAAACTCATGCCAACCTCCCTTGGGATTAACATTGACTGCTTCATAGGACGTGAACAACGGACAAACAAACAAATACTCTGATTTATAATAAATAGTAAGTATGCAAGTATGGATTTATACCATCTTTAAAATTTACCAATTTATAATGTCGGTCATTATTTATTGATGCCTTTTTCTTCGGTTTACAATAGTTTACAATGTTTTATTTATAATAATTGTGGTATATATTTAATCGGTACATTAATAAATAAACCAGTTTACATTTAGTTTGGAGTATTGACTGGTCGGCCGCGCGTTAAGCTGAGCTAAAGTACATTCAGTCCAATTAAAAGTTATGGATGTTATAGGAAGCTGTGGAAAACAAAAAGTTGTAATAGCAAAAATTCTCTCGAGTTCTCTGACAGTGTAATAACAGGTTTATAATAGCACGTCCCCTTTTTTTTTTAAATGTACGGCTCATACACGCGACAGAATTAAAAGTTTAATATTTCTATTTTTCTTCTCTTGTACACATAATTACGAGTAATTACATTTTTTTCACTCACGTGCCGTAAAAAGTTGGCCCACAGATCCACCTGAGCAGACACCAAAGCTCAAATTAACGAATCGTGAGTAAAACGCTCTCGCTAATTAAAATTACACGTTCAGAGATTTGAGAGCTTGAAAAAAATATAATTTTACTAGATCCAGTTTCATGAGTGTGTAATGGAATGTGAATTTAGTAAATAAACAGTAATTATGGAAAATAAACAACGATTTACACTTTTTATAGGTAGATCTTTTCATTAAATCTCTGTATTTTATAACTTAAAAAATTATTAGGTATAATTAAAGAAAATCATAATAGGTAACTTTTGTTTGTAGTAAAATAGGTAACGTGTACTTTGTTGGAAACACAAAATTACTTTCTGCTGAGACATACGTTAAAAGAACAAACCGGTAAAGGCACAATATATATTATATACTAATATTATAAATGGAAAAGTATATTTCTTTCTTTGTTCTTCCTCCACGCCCAAACAAAGCAACCAGTCGACTTGATTTTTGGCATAAACTTAGCTAAAAATGGAAAGTAACACAGATTACTTTTGATCTCGGAAAAACATTATATTCCGGAAATCTCGGAAAAACATTATAAAACTAGCTTACGCTAGCGAAGTCGCGAGCAAAAGCTAGTTTTATATATTTAAATATTTCTCAGCTGTTTTATCTAAAATATATAAAAC
This sequence comes from Cyclargus thomasi, assembly GCA_026546445.1. Taxonomy (NCBI): domain Eukaryota; kingdom Metazoa; phylum Arthropoda; class Insecta; order Lepidoptera; family Lycaenidae; genus Cyclargus; species Cyclargus thomasi. Next base: position 19,008 of record JAOTAV010092957.1, on the reverse strand, counting down.
TTTGAACATGTTAAAAAGAAGAATGTTCGAAGCGTATAAATCTACATTGACAGGTGGCAGTGTGGGGATCGGGGAAGGCGAGCGGCCAGTGAACCTCGATTTAATTCCTTCCAACTCGGAATATTGATCACCCAAAAAGTTTTTTTTTTCAACCATTTTTATTGCGTTAGATCTTAAGATTTATTCACACTGAAATTAAACTAAACGCGCAGTTTAATAATACCTAAAACAACGCAAAAATAATAACATCAAATATTATCACGATGCAAAATTGCTTCTTGACATTATGCCGGAGATTAAAGGAATAAAAAATTTCACTATACGTTTATTAAATAAATAAACACATTATTTTGTAGTATTCTTTTTTAAATTAACGGAATAATTTTTATCAATTTTAGATTTTTAATAACTTTTAATAGTAATCTAGACATTAAACACGGGCAAAAAGTAAATTTAAAACCTTTTTACAACTTTACAATTTTATTAAATTAGAGAATTCAATAAAATTCCATTTAAGTAAAATAAAAGTTGGCATTTAAAATCGAATTCGTTATAGAAGTTCAACTTGGCAACAATGTAACAAGTTCTCAAAAGCTTTTAATATTTTGTTTGTGTTTAGTCGCTCAGTATACTTAATTTAATAATAATAATAATAATAAAACATTTATTTGACATACTTTACACCACACCACAAGTACACGAATACAGTATCCAAAAAAGAACATTAATATTACATATTTAATTTTTTATATCCTTCAGATATTTTCCATCAATTTCTTCGATGGTAAACTCAGGACCAAAAATCTAAAATAAACCAACGAAAATCGGTGTCACAAGGAAAGTTGTTTCCACGTTTACTGATAGTCCCCCGTATTCGTCCCTCAGGGGCACTAAAGTGGAAGCGCAGTGTGTTGGCAAAATTTCATATTCACGTCTGGTTGGAACGTCATTCGTCATGTCCCGCCGATCCCGTGTCAGATTTTCGCGAGATACATTACTGGCTGAATCTACATCTACATATTTCGGACAATACTTACAGAAGGCAATGTTTTTTGTACTCACGCAAAATATTGCTATTTGTGCTATACGTAGCTTAGATGATAACTGTTGCTAGTTTAAAATTTTAATTTAAAAAAATCAAACTTCAACCATAGACAAGAGAGTATTTCGTTTGATTATCGTGTCTTGTCAAAATATTGTAGTGTGCGTAGGTTTTATTTATTAAAAATACGGAAATTATATATTATAATATTTAATATAATATTGGTATTCCACGCTGCTTCTCCATATCAACTACAACTAGGATAAGTTTCATGCATTTATATCTAAACCTTTCTTAAAAAGGGTCACAAAGTTTTCCGCTCGCGTATTAATATATAGATTATAACAGTTCATTGTAATATAAATATGTAAATATTAAACATCAATCCAAATGCTTCGCCTTCATTTCTAAAAATAATTTGAGTAATTTTCATGTAGTTCGGCATTTTATTCATATTCGTACCTGAAAGACTGCCTTAGAATCTCTATATGTATTATTTTGTCAGGAATAAAGTACAAAATACTATACTTTTTTCACACACCACTTGTAGGATCACGTTAGAAGTACGTGCAAAGATTCACCACTATATAACTATGTCGGCTTTTGTTTATACGCCGTAGGCTGTCGTTGACAACACAACGGAGCCTTATTGACAGAAACAAGACATGAATAAGGCATCGGGGATCAACTGGGGAGAGCTTAGAGACTTTCAGTTACCTTTTCCCCCATAATTATAGTGTGATGGTTATATGGTTTTGCACGCCTGGGCACATTTATTTAGTACCTTAATTTTTTAACTTCAATAAAAAGATTACTTCTCCTCCGCTACTAAATTATGATTTTTAAGGTTCTACTCACTTTTAACATAATTTTGAATGTAGAGTCATAAAAAAATCGTCGTGAAAGTTAGTATGAACTTTAGATATTTAATTTCGACATGTTTCGATTATAAAAAAAGTTTGACTTTGCTAAGGTCTAAACAAGGCTCGATAGACAAATCGGTGAACAAGAACCTTAATGTCAATTTGTGTACAATAATATGTTGTTACCCATCAAACATTCATTATTTTGTAAGCCGATACCTCCTAATTAATCGTCAGTGTTTGTGCATAGTAATTAAGTCATTATATGACGTGTAAACAGATCGTTTTATTGTTTTTGGACGATTTGTAATATTTATGTAGATTTATGTGTGTATTTACGTATACAAACATACACTGTCGTGGATCAAAATTGCTAAGGTTCAAAACAATAATCTTTTGTAAACAAACATCCATATATATCTATATCTTAACATCTAATAAAGCAATAAAATTGGTATGTCTGTACAATTAATATTTTTATAAACTAATCAATGTGGAGGTCTAAGGAATAGAACTAATAATAAAATAAAAGAAATAATAATAGAACACAAATTCTACTGTAAAAAGGTGTAATCAACTAAGAATATTTGTAATTTCCAACATTAACGTTGAAATAGCGGTGTTAGTTGCAATAATAATTGGGAAAAATACTAATTTCATAACAGATGATTGTGATGTTATACGCAAGCCTTTTACCTTCTTGACTATAAATAAATAAACTTTTACTACTTTATACTTCGTTCACACATCCAATAATATGACTATTAAAATATGGGTATAACAATAAAACATATCAACTGTTAGCAGACATAATTAATTATAATACGGGTACGGTTTATGGATAGGCTTTTGCATGATTATTCAGATGGAAACCTGTTGTGTGTTAATTGTTATTTATTGGTTTGCCACTTGAATAATTATGTACCCTAATTATTATTGCTATTTAAATAAATTGAAGTTTTCATTGAAAACTTTAGTTAATTTTGAGTACTTATTTAGCACGCAAAAATCGTTACATGCACCCTGAAAAACCTCAGTGACAAAATGGACAATCCAATTTTGAAGCACTGGATTCATGCACACGAATACACCTAATTTAAATATTTGCTACCCCCTAATACTGCTGTATTAGGGGGTAGCAAATATTTAAATTAGGATTAAGATTTATCTATGAGTTATATCTTATTATATGCTAGCTAAAACATGATTTAACGTTCCTGGGTCTTAGATGTGTATAAAAATGTGTATCACACAAAAAATCTTAAATATGTGAATAGGATAAAATTATTAAAAATATTTCCGTTGTCTGGTACCCGTAACATAAGTCCCTCGGGGACTTACCACAGGGCCAGACTGACCTGGTGTGAAGCATCCATAGATATTATTATTACTATTTTTAAGAGTTACCCATATAGAATATTTTTGAATAAAACTCAGTAACTCAAAATGATGGTTTTTTATACACTTGCGATAATTAAAAATATTTAAGTAAAACTATGTCGAGAGGGTCTCAACAGTCTCTTTATTGTAAAATGCTTTTCAAAAATAAAAATAAAAAACTAAATAATCTCCTACGTTTCTGAAGCTACGCTATACAGTGGCTCTACCATGAGTTTAAAGCAATAGAATTTGTCGTTTCTCGATAGCGACTACGTGAATTTCAATATGATAGTTTTAGTCCCGCAAGTGACTGCTAGAGGCACTGCAAAATTTTGCCATACTAAAAATTTACGTAGTCGCTTTCGACTATCGACAAATACTCATGGTAGAGCTAATGATAATATATACTTATATTACTGTATATTCTACCCGCAGAGATTTTATGGAGCTCCAAACTCGCTTAGAAGAATATAATACACTGAGACGAAAGTGAAATAATGTGCTTTTCATAACGTTTTTGTTAGAATACCCCATTTACTTGTTAAAGAAGTTTCGAAAAACAAGCTTATTGCTATAGTAACCAGCGGCTTAGTTAAGTTATGGCGTATAAATTATAAAAACCCTTTCTTAGTGGATGCTTCCGTCATAAAATCTACCTGCATGCCAAATTTCCGCCCGATTCTTCCAATGGTTTAGGAAGTATGTCGATAGTTCGCTATGTCATTCAGTCAAAAGTTACCTTTGCTTTTCGTATACTTAAAAAATACTATATTTTGTTCATATAAAACTCAAGAGCACCTCTTAAGAGGGCGATAAAAGCAAAATTGACTTTTGCATAATTCCTTTTTATTATTGATAATATATTATTTATAATTGATAATAAGCTATACATTTTTTAAACATAGATACTACACTATATTTGTAACCTTCTGTAGTAGCCAAAACACGATAGTTTAAAATTTTCTCGATAAAAAAATCACACATTTCACACATATTTCTTTGTTTCGCAAAACGATGCATTCAAAAGATTTTAACACACGATACAAAATTCTGTTACCGAGTTTCTGTAGAAGCGGTATTTTTTATTTTGTATATTTATTGAATTATTAAAAAAAAAACTGTTTTCGCAGCAATTCCGCGTTGTTCTGTTTTATCTGGCATATGAATGATGGTCGTAAGGTGAAGGGAGAAAGACGATGTTTTATTTTTTAATTTATTTGCTCCCTTAACTGATTTAACTCAAAGTTGAAGTCTTAATTACAAATACTCTCGAAGTCCAGGGAAGTTCTAGTATTTTAAATGTTATTTGAACCGATTTGATTTCGATACAAAAATAGCGTCATGTAAAGAAGCAGACCGAACAATGATAAGAAGCTTTTAAACAAAAAAACCTTGGGATGTTCCTGATCATAGTGTAAAAGAGATTCTTAGAACCGGCAAAGTGCTTGCTTGTGGGGATGAATAATGGGATATTGTCAATTATATAAATTTAATTTAAATTAAATTTAATCAAAACTAATGCTAAGGAGATTTCGTACAAGCGTCCATGTATTTCTAACGTACTCATAGTTAAAACAAATGTTAAACTTCTAATTCCAACTTTATAAAGTAGCGTTATTTATTCGAGGAATTTCAAGAGAACTTTTACCTTTATTTCATTACCTTTAAATTAACGAATTCTAGAGAAATTCCTGTTTCAATTTAAATTAAATCTAAAGTTTTCGAATCATTGTGCTCTTAATAAGCTTTGATTTAAAAATGTTTGGAATTCTACGGTTGCAGGTAATCTTTTAATTATTTTATTCAAGCTTTATTTTTAGGGTTCCGTATCTAAATGATAAAAGTTCTAAAAACGGGATTTTATTACTAAGATTCCTCTGACTACCGGCTTCCAGGCTGTATCTCAAGAACAATGAAAACTAGATTGTTGTAACTTAATATTGTGCGGTTATGTTACCGCTACAAACACAATAATTATAGATTTTAAAGTAAAGTTACTTTATAATTATGTGTTTACTTAATAATTATATGTTTCGAAGATGCTCATCACAAATATGCTATCTCGTTTTTCTTCTTTCCGAGACGGAGACAACTCTAGGCTGCTAACTAAAAGTTTGACAACTCGGTCATCAACTCCGAACGATTAATCTTACATGATTTATCACAGCGAGCTATAGGCCGATCTATTAAAACGTTTTGATATTTCAACGAAAGAATGGGAATACCGCGTCCCGCTCGCACAAATGTGAAATGACGTTGTTAGAGTAGGATGGTAATATTTGGTCGAGTCCTAAAATTTAAATGTGCCAATTCATAGTAGGGCTCCGTATTTCAAAGCATAACTAACGCGGCGCAATAACGACACAAAATCAGACCGCAAATTAGAATTGCGGCTGGCTTTATTGCGTAATAGCTTTCGGTCGGTCTCGTTAGTCTAAATCCATGGAGGTTTGGCCGTCAAGCCCCGTCATCCTCATAATTCTGTCACAATCGCAGCCTTAAAACGTGGATGGATAAACTTTGAGCGAACTATGGATAAGCTTTGAGCAACGGATGGATAAAATGAGTCTATTTTTTAACGTGACGCAGTGGTATGGCAATTCGTTTTCAAATTCTAATCTAGATTCTACAGTATACAGGATACAGTCACTGTACAGTAATAATTTTAGTGCAATATTTTAATTTTTATTTATTTAATTTAAGTCTAATATTTTTTATAGGTTATCGAATATCACTAAAATGTTTACTTAGAATTAAAAAGTAATTTCGGACTTTTAATTCTATATGCCCGGGATACACGAGGCTATTTTTTTCAAGACAGGACAGCTAGCTAGTTCTCTTTTGAACTGTGTTGACTAGCTGACACAGGCTTCACTCGGCCAAAAAATTTGCACATCGAACCTTCGGAAAAAAAATCAGCTAATGTCAGCGTCGTAGAGCGTATCTCTGCCATACATTACTTATCGTTATTGTTGCAACAGCTCTTTATAGATACCGGACTGCTGGTACTTCGTGTGACAGAGATAGCGCTCTACGCAGCCGAAATTTGCCGATTGCCTATTCCAAAGGTCGATGTGCAATCTTAGATACTTAGATTACTAGCTTATAAATAAAGCTAGTTTTGTCTACACGAAGCCGGTAATACTATAGCTTGCTAGTTCACTAACACTAGCTTGCTATCCTGACTTAAAACACTGGTCTCGTGTCTTCCGGAAATTTATTTATTTTCATTTATTTACAGTTCTTTGTACACAAGAAAATTAACAAATATACAATGTAAATTAAAAAAAAGGACACAACAGGTACTGCTTATTTCTACAATAAATTTCTTCCAGCAGTCAAAGGAGATAAACTTAATCCTATATTTAAGTAGGCAATAATCCTATTAATATTTAAACGTGAAAGTTTGTCAATAATTTCGAAACTATTGCACTGATTTTATAGAAAATATGTTTGAATACAGATAGACATATGGCTTCAAATAATCACAGAAAATTATTTGTCAATATTGTAATTCCTATCGAATTTCTACAGCTATACGAAACATTAAAATTATTATTAAAATTATTTGTCAATATTGTAATTCCTATCGAATTTCTACAGCTATACGAAACATTATGTCCTGATATTTTGATACTCGTAATATTCTTAGGAAATTTGACTTGTTCGCTAACAAATTTAAACCCAAGGCCTTATAAGTTCAACTAACTTTAGACCGCCACTAAATTCGAACATTTCGGTGGTCGTCTTAATCCTATACTAATAATATTGTAACACTGAGACAAAGTTGTTACGTCAATAAACATAAATTCACGCCTGTTTTGTGAGAGGACGTGGTATTCCGACAACATCTGTGGTGCGGTGGTTGATCGCGTTGGCAGCTCAAGCTGGGGGTCGCTGGTTTAAATTCCGCCGGCAGAATAAAAATTTTTCAATGTTCCTGGGTCATAAACCAAGTTTTAAGTATACCCATGGATGTGTATTAAATAAGTGTATCGTATAATAAAAATTTTAAATACATATTTTCGTTATCTAGTATCTGTAACACAAGTCCTTCGGTCGGTCCTTCGTCCTTCGGCCAGACTGACGTGGTGTTTTTTTATAAGATAAGGGGCAAACGAGCAAACAAGCTACCTGATGAAAAAGCAACTACCACCGCTCATGGACACTAGCAACATCAAAAGAGTTTCAAGTGCGTTGCCGGACTTAACTGATATTTCTAAATAATGTTATTGCTAGCTTTAAACCCCTTACTAACAAACAATATTGATTTAGGAATTACATCCAATTGATCACTCGCCAGTACGCAGACCGTATTTAAGCCGCTTACGATAGCAGAAAATTTTCGTGATTTCATGATTTGCATCGTCATTTGTTTTCTGATATATTTTGAAAATATATTTATTTTACATAATTAAGAGGTATTTTATTCGATGATGCGACGAGATCTACTACAAAGGAGCCTTATCGCGGGAGCGCTCGACTCTCAAAAAGAAGTGGGTTTTGCTTCTGATGTAGTCCACGACCTGCTCGACCGTCGTGGACTAATGCTGCCTGGATACGTTTTAACTTACAACTAACTTGTTATCTCTTATACCATTCATGCAACAATATAAACAATTTTTGTAATAATTATTATATTTTATAATTCTCTATGTTTTTGTTTCAGATGTTGCAGTTGGTTAAATCGTTAGTGAAGTGTGAATAGTTTTGACATAGACAGTTTAGATGTGTGAGTGTTGAGTGTATGGTGCAAGTGGTGGAATGGCGCGGAGCGGGCGCAGGGCAGCGCCGCGGTGAGGCGGGCGGGTGCGATGTGCGTGCGCACGATCCTCTTAGCGGTGGCGGTAGCGGTCGCGGTGGCGGGCGCGCGCGAGCTCCGCGTACTACAGGTAGGAGTGCCACTAGTATATAAAAGTAATTTTTATACATTTTTTAATCACAGCTGTTGCGTAGCGATTGGAAAGTAACATACCTATATAAAAAATTACTGTGGATAGCAACAGCCTAACAATACTTGAAAATGTGTCTCTCTGCTACATGTAATAACGTCATGCTTTATGTCACAACTAAACAAAATTAAATTCAATTTGTATATATTTAAGCGCGTTGCAGTGTGCGGTTCTAGCGCAAGTAACAAATAAGTGCAATATCTATTTCAAATTATAAGCAGATTGTGACAGAAATCAGCAAGACGGAACGCGTTTTCCCTTTTTATACTCTTAATCTGTAAAGACCTAAAGTGCCAACCCTACAGGCGGACGCTCGGAGCGCGTTCTACGTGGGCATCGCCGCACCGCCGTCCGCCGTCGCCGTCGTGCGCGCCTTCAATCGCACCCTGAGCGACCTGTCAAACACCTACCTGGCCGGCGACTACCCGCTCTACCTGAGGAACATCACGCTCCTGCCGCTTTACATAGAGCTGCCAGAAGATGAAAGGTTTGTTGTACACCTTAAAGGCCTTCCGCTGCGTAAAGAGATTGTTATATGCGGGCTTGTTTTTCTTTATTTTCTATATACTGACTATGCTGTCACACAGAGTAAATGTTACGATACCCGTGTCGTGCACCCGCACCGTGCGCCTGCTTAGCCTTAGCCTTAGCAGCGAAGGTCTTTATATTATGCTATCTGTGGTGTATGAAGTGCTTGAGTAATCTAAGAATTATAAGTTATTATATACCTTATTCACATAGATTTAACAAATTAAGAATTTAAAAATTTTGATTTTGACGTTTTATGTTTGGGCCACAGATTACTTTATATTCATAGCTCAAGTAAAAATATCATTTCATTTACAATTTGTGCTGCATAAAAAGCTAACGTAACGGTCGGACGCGGTAATAAATTTTGAAACCGAAACGCGTAGTTGAAAATATACATTTATAGTATTTTCAATGTACACTTTGTAAAGAAAATTAAAACTACGAAACGCTTTGAAACATAATTTAAAGATACAAATGGAACTATTAATTATCACACAAATTATGAGGATACATAATAACACTGCCAACTCCGCTGATTCTATAATTCTATAATAAATTCATTAAAACGAGCTGAGTTAAGTTACTAAAAATTATTTGGAGGCCCTAATTTTAAAATAATTTTACTAGATTTTGACCGCGGTTCCGCTCACGTGTGGTTCGAAAATCTCGTGGAAATACGTCGACTTTTGTAAGTCTCTTTTGAAAACATGCTGTTTTTACAAAACCAAAAGTAATCTGAGGGGCTATTACGACCTCTTATTTCCAGACAGTTTACGCCCAAACCAACTTTCATACATTTTGGTATTATGATCCCTTATGGTCATTAATAAATTTAAAAAAATAATATTTCCGACCGGATACAATTAATTATCTGTCGTATCACTAAAACGAAACTTCCGGAAATCATAATAATTACAATTTTATCGTAAGCTTAGTAATTACGAAGTATTTTCTGATATTTATTTAAAATTTAACTAACTTTATGAAGTAAGTATGCAATTACATTATGAAGTAAGTGTGCTAAAATAATAAGAGTTAAGTATTCGATGGCGTAAGTTGAATGGAATTGGTTTGACAGCTAGTTCGTAAAGTATTTCCAGCCAAGTTCCGGCAAAACTTGGCTGGAAATAAGAGGTCATAATAACCCCCCTGACATGTTTCTAATAGTTTCAACTAATTGGCGGGCGTGAAGGAAGGACAAACAAACAAACACACTTTCCTTTTTATAATATTAGTATGGATCTCAAAAAATATGACTTTCAAAATATATATTCGACCATCTAAGGTCGCGTATTTTCAAGCAACATGAATATGTTTTTATTTACTTTTACCGGTTTTGTTGTTTGAAATATTAAATATGTAATGAAAATGTCTTTCCGATTTCTAAATGAACAGAAATTTTGTATGTATAAATCGTATGACAAGGCAAAATTGTTATGATATTATCTGATGCTGAAATTAGGAGGTGAGCATAAACTCTTAAATAACACGACACTAACCCGCTTATTAATAAAAATATTTAAGCAATGTTCAACTAAAAGTGGTTCGCAGTCCTTTTCTGGAATATTGAAAACGTCACACGACAGAAAGTGACAGTGAACCTTGATTAGTTAAGCATTGCTTAAATATTTTATTGAATAAGGGAACGTGCCATGTAATCAAAGAGTTTATGCCTACCTCCTCAAAACTTTAAAATTTAATTAAGACTTGTCAAGCACTTTGATATACCTGCAGGGTCTGGTATTGAAGCTGATTAACTTTTTAGTTAATTTATCAACAAATCAATCATCATATAAAGGTTAAAAAAAAATAAAAGTTTAACATATTTTTTTCTTTTGATTTTCTTATTTCATTAATGAAAATGAAAAATATCTCTAAAATAATTTTAACAAATAAGTAACGATTTCCCCAAAGTTTTCATTCCTACCTAGCTCGTAAATTACGATTAATGGCTGTTTTTTATATTATAAATAAGAGGCAATTTAGCATTTTTTTTCTTTGAAAATCATTTCAGCAACCAATAATTTTTAATTGCTTCTATCGTCCCTGGCGCAGTTACAACCGACCTTATTCGGGTGATCTGAAGGTAGCATAAAAAATAATGCTAGTATTCTGCAGTCGCATAAAGTGGGTCATGCTATCTTGTAAGTACTCACTTGTACCAACTAATTAGAAGGATGTACGCGCGCGGTGTACGATGCAACTTAGTTGGAAGATAAGTTTCGTTGAGTTCTTATCTCATACATAAATATGAGCAGTTCTATTGTAACATTCTATACAACACTATTAAAAGATAATACAAGATTGAGATAACGTCCCTATTCCTCAAATATTGTTTAAGAAGTGTTGGTTAAGGTAATTTATATGTTTTTTTTTGCATTTTTATAGAAAAATATTAGTATTTACTCGAAAGTTGTAAAATTTTAGTTTTTAGTTTCAATTATGTCTTCAATTTTCATTTTTTTATCCATTTAGGGGAAAGCAGGGAAAGCAACTACCGTCTTCCATGGACACTTGTAACATCAAAAGCGTTGCAAGTGCGTTGCCGACCTTTTAGTGAAGAAATAGGCTACTGGAATGAGGTGTAGGGCCTCTAGTAAATTTTAGTGCAGTTCACAGCATTTTATTTTACTAGTAAAGAACATTATTTTTTTTAACTTAATTTACTATTTAAATTACTTTTAGCTTCCTTATACAAGCTTTACTTACGAAAATTATAATTTTACTGAAAATAACTAAATATTCATTATTAGTTGATTTCCGTCTCCGTTACTAACAAGATAAAATTGCTTACTAAATCGTTTATTTATGAATAAGAAAATGAATAGTATCCGTTGACCTACAGATACATAAAATACTAATAAAAGAAATGCACTGTAACGTCCCTAGAGAATATGTTATATCAAGATGCCGGGGAAAGGAAATGCGGAATATTTCTCGAAGTTTTCACAAATAACATCTGACTTCGTCGAAACTCAGCATGACAAACCGGGCAAATGTCTCCCGGATCGAAGGAATTTTTCGCATTGTATAATAACTGTATTTGGAAAATATTTCGACACAATATGTAACTTGTTACTTTAATTGTATACGTGAAACAGTGTATGTCCGTTTTTTATCAGTTTCCAAAGCTTCCTGCTTTTTCTTTATTGGGAAAATATACTTTTTTTTAATTATATTTAGGAGACAAGCGACTGCTCGCTTGTGAAACGTATAGCCTAGGTCATAAAGTGTCATCCTAATAGTCTAAAAACATTTCGTTGACTGTGACGGACCACAGTGGACAAACGACCTTAGTGCTCGCACGGCGAACTTTATTCGGTTGGTGTGTGTGTTTTTTAATGATATTTCGGGGGAAAGCAAACAGACGGGTTACCTGATAGAAAGCAACTGCCGTTGCCTGTGGACACTCCTCTTATGAGGGAATTGGGAACGGGAATGAGGATAGGGGATTAGGAAAGTTGGGCCACTGGTAAACTTACTCACTGTACGAAACACACCACAATGCCGTTTCACGCCTGTTTTCTGCGAGGCCGTGGTATCACTTCGGTCGAGCCAGCCCATTCGTGCCAAATCATTGCTCTACCACGGCAATGAGCATCCGTATTATGTATGGAGTACTTGAGATCGGAAAATGTGTCATTTGTACACACCTTCACCGGGGTTCAAACCTGCACCCTCTCGAGTGCGAACCAAAGGTCTTACCCATTAGGTCACTGACGCTCTAAATGGGGATTTTTCCCCATTCATGTCAATTTAATGTATCAGGGAACTTTTCAATATTTTAATACCAACATAGCTTGGCAAAAAATAGTCTGGCGCAGTGGCAGCTGGAACTTATGATTTTATTTATTGCAACATGGCAGATCTTGACAGCTCCAGTATAAATTATCTAAAAATTATGTTCAAGCCGTGAGTTATGGGGTTACCTATAATACTAGAGGACACGACAGACGTTACCTTGCCGGGTTAATTTGTGAATCTAAACCTTATACCTTATATCTCCTTATTTAAACTATACCTTTTAATACACACAAAAAATAATCAAAATTGGTCTAGCGGTTTGGAAAGAGTGACACTTAAAAGTGACAAACACATGCACAGAAGAGTTATGTGTATTAAGCGAAATACATTCGCCAACGGCCTTGATATAGGAGTTTCGAGAATCTCCCCCAGCTAGCAGAAAATAATTAATATAAAAGTAATAAAAACAAGAAATAAGAATTCCTCCTTAGGGATGGTGTTACTTTTATTGTACTTTATTTATAAAAAATCGTTCATCTTAACCAGTTAGTTTCGTAATCTATGACCACGATATTTTTTTTTTCTAATTAACTATAAGCTTAGTGAAAAACTCCTCGATAGTAATGAAAGAATGAAAATCATTCTATAGTATTTATTTTTTGACTAACGTTTTAGCATACTTATGGGAGGTTAAAGTTACCCCTCTGGCCCACATATAAGTCTTAAGAAAACCTCATTTAAAAAGTACTTTGCGAAGCTGTTCTTCCCTTACCCCAATCCTATTCTGTCTGGCATCTAAATTCAAGTAACACGAGATAAATAAAGTTACTGAAAAGGTCTAAGGTTAAATTGCTATTTCATTTTTCTAACATACTTTAAATTTATTGCTTTATTTCTCATTCGACGTGGTATAACAAATATATTTCCTTTATTATTCGACTAGATATTGCCCACAACTCCGTTGCGCCAAAATAAGTTTATCGCGTGTGAACCGTACATTTTTCCGAGATAAAGAGTACCCTATGTCCTTCCTAGCCCCCCAACTAACTTTACACAAAAAAACTACGTCATAAAGTTACTCCATTGCGACGTAAAGAAAGGACACACAAACAAACACACTTTCTCATTTATAATATTAGTATAGATATCATTATTATTCGATATGGCTGTAGTTATTACACAATATTCATTACACAATTAAATTCGGACTACTGAGGAATAGTGAGGCAAATTTTTTTAAGCTAGAATCAGCAAGCTAGCCTGCTAGTACTTCTGGCTTCCTGCAGACAAAATAGAGTCACTTATAAGCTAGTACACAATAGTTATTTATGAATTTGACAAGTCAGGGTCAGCTAGATATAAAAGTTAAAAAAACTTGCTTCCTATCCTTGCTTTAAAAATATCCTCGTATAGTCTGATACATTACTTATAGTAAGCATTGTAATAACACAACTTTTTAATTTTGGTACTCTCTGTGGCACGAGTGCGTAGCGATAGGTGATAAATACACAAACATAATACACAATTATAAATCGAGCTAAATCTAAATATTTTTATTCAGAAAGATATAAAAAAAACATTTCTGAACGTCGTGGCTTTCCGAACAGTGATTATCGACTTCTAAGAATATCACACTTTTAAGTACTTAAATATTATCAGTAGTATTAATATTAGTAAGCAAAATTAAAAACAGGAGATATGGGAATGTGTGGGCCAAAGCCCGATTAAAAAAATATTGAAAAACATACAAAAAATAATATTTTATTGTAACAATTCAGAATTCAGTACGCTATAGTCCAAAGATGTATTTTATATACCGTAAGCCCGAAATCCCTTTGTTTTGAGAGAGGTTTGAGAGATACTTCGTAGAACTATCTATGACAGGAGCCGGGGTCTTTTTATTTCATTTCCCTTTCGTGTTTGAGCAACACAGTCCGGAACGTTTTCGGGAATATTGCTTCAATTTTATAGCTATTGCATCGAGCCTCAGAACGAGACAGTTTCCTGTTCCTTTCAGTGGTAAATATGTTTACCTGCCTGTTGCGTTGTGTTGCATAAAAATCTATCATATAAACGAAGTTGGTTCTAAAGCGGACATAGAGAGATTTTTAAATATTGTTTCTAAGTTCTATCAGAGAAGTTGACAGCCCGATCGTGGGCTCAAGTGGTCATGACTTAAAAAAAATTGACATATTCCGACCAAAGTAACGTAGGTTTGTCAACTGACTAGGATTCAAGTTTGTGGTATTAGGATTACAGTATGTAGTAAGTTGTTTATTTTGTGGTTGGATAGTCAAGCCCCTTCTTGATTTATAAAATAGCAACGATGATTATTAGCATTCATTTTAATATGTAAGATTGATAGAATATAATATATTGATAGTAAGAAAAAATATGTTTCTAACAACGGACTTTAAAAATTAATTCGCATGATGTATTTTCGTTGTTACTCTCAAACTCTTCCTAAGAATTCCGATCGCTTTGTTGAACAGAACCTTGCGAAAAGGCCCTTAACACAACAAGGGATGAAATATTAGATTCTTGAATATTTTGTATATTCATTTACTTAAACCGCCCTAAACTAACAGCGAACTAAAACTACTTCCCTAGAGCTACTTGACCAGAAATAACTATTTCAAGTTGATGAAAGAAAAATACAAAACTGTTACTAGCTTCGAATGGATACGAGTTGTATTGTTTGAGTTTTGAAAACAAATAGATACTTTCTGGAGTGCCTAATCGTAGTAGTTACCTTGTAGCTTTTACTCTAGTGTATGGTTAATTGATATATAAAACTATAGGGTTCATGCAACTTGGTTCACTAAATCCAATGATAACTGTACATTTTGTTTCTTCTCTAGCTTTTTCAGTTTTGAATTCTATTCAATTAAAAAAATATATACATGATATATTTTAAAACTGCATCACTTTGTTCACATTTGTTTATGAATCTTATAAACGACCAATAAACGGCCAAATAACTATAATATGTAGCTAAGCTTCGAGAGGGAATTAATATTAAGTACAAACTCCTAAGTTATAGGGGCGATTATCTGGCTCAGATAACATGAGGTCAAAGTGCCGTAATTCACACCAACTAATGACAAATTTAGTTAACCCTAATAGGGGCTAAACTTTGTTCGATGGTGATTGATTTTATGTTGAGTGTTACAAAACAAGCGATATCACGAGTTACTGGGAATTTACATAATTTACATAATCCGACCAAATGACTTAGGTCTGTCAACTGGCTCTTTTTCTATTTTACCCATTATACGTATATACAAAAGGACCTGTTATCATCACTTCCTGATAAATACTGTTTAGGCTTAACAAGACTAATCCCATAGATGAAGCATGGATAATCTGTCAATGTGTGTGTTGTGAATTGACTAACCGACACACATCAGGATATTGTGGCCTACGTTTTCTTTCATTAAAAAGTTTCCAATTTTGTGATAATTTCTGGGGATAGGTGAATATTGTTGCAGATAACGATAGTAACTTTAAATACATCATCAGCTATATTTAGCCCAAATAAATGGATTTATTTAATGCGTTATTCCTGCATAACCAAGTACCATTAAAAAAGGTTTCCGCTGTCTGCAATATATCTTAATGATAAATATATTCTGTTAGTTACGAGAAGCGCCAGCTTATCACTGGATTTATACTTGACGTAGACCATAAATTCCAGAAACTTAGACAGGTCGCTCTACTTTATGTTATTGCTATCTCTATAATATTTGAATTATGTTGAATTAGACCAGGCAACGCTCACGTACAATATTGTTTAGTGTGATTTATCCCGAAAATATGTTTTTGAGTTCATTATTATTTGCTTTGTATAGATATATATTCGAATAGATATCCGCCCCTACAACGTCAATATAATACGATTTTTGTTACCCTTCTTCAATAACGCATATTTTCTATCTACATGAAATTCTATTTTTTTAAAGTAAAACCTTATCCTTTGCTCGAGAGCAGCAAAATATTACGATCAAAAACTATTATTTTATAACCAGCTTTTTCAGTTCCTTGAATATCGAACGTATTGTTAAAAGGGTAACATATGGGAGTACTGACGCTGCTACACCCAGGCCGATCGGCAAATTTTCCACTTCACTCGCTCTGAATGGTTATTTCACTATTCAGCAGCTGGTGTGACTGATTATGGACATGGATAAAGCTAGTCTTGTGCTATATTCACTGAATAAAGATATCTAGTGCTTTCCATTTATCCAGGCGATAGGGATCATAACCAAAGGTGAAAAAAAAATGGCATTTCTGTATACACCGCGATTGATAACACGACAAAGTGACACCACGACAGCAATAGTAACTTGTATAGATATTTAATTTTTATAGAGGGTCATTGACCGCTAACGCCAAGATCAACCGAAATCACTATAGCCTTATGGTCAAGAATGTTACTTGAACTAACTTGCTATTTTGATCTCCAATAAGCAGAATGTTTCAAAGTATTTTTTTTTGGCGAAACGAAACAAAAGATAACACAATACAATATGGTGTTGTTGTATTATATTACTATATTCTATTTGTATAACAAGATGTCTTTTTAATCTTATTACAATGTACAATCCTCGTATGCGAGGGCGTGTTATATAAAGGCATACAGTAAATTAACGTTGAGAGAGCTCGGGGTGTATTTTCCATGCCGTTTATTATTTCAATCAGTTTTCTTAGCAAAGAACTTTAAGCTTTCGGTGGAGGTGTCAAAGTCTATTTCGCATTGCTCGCCGAAGTCCTTGTAGGATATCTCGTAGACGCAATCCATGGCGGCTTTTTCGGCGGCGCGCTGGGCGGCTGCGCTCGTGAATATACCCCCGGTCACAGCAAAGCCCAGTTCCTTAGCGAGAGACATCCTGTGGATACATGAAGTTACAAGATAACACATTTAGTAGATTGTAATAGAAATAAGATGGAAGTTGTAATTGGAAGATTACATTATTTTTCCTATCAATTTAATTCCTCAATTTTTGATATCGCAAAATAAAAAAAAAATGTATTCTAAATTATTCAGAACAAAATTGAACGCTACGAAATATCTAAGAAAATTGTACATGCTGTTTCTTATATTTCTAAGCATATACTTTTTATTATTATCGACATGTCCATCTAGTTCTTTAACGTTAAAAATAACCATAGAAGTGAAAAACAGAAGCATTTATTTCCTTTGCCGATTTTTATTTGAAACGATATTTATTTGAATTTCGGTAAGAAGTCTGAATTTCACGAAACAAATTCTTCACCAAAGTATTGGAGATCTTGAATCCCATACTGTCTGAGAATCTGGAATACCCTCGTTAATTAGATTGAAGCGATCGTTGTCAGCGATCTGGAATTCATCAAATTAGTTGTGGATCCATTTATAGTACCTTCTGGTGTTTGCGGTAAACAAATAAAACAGATACTTCTTACGTTTCTTCGGTGTATACAGTATCTATTCGCTATTACCTTACACCTGACGAAGGAAACAAATATCTGATTTATTTTTAATCCACTATTCCGTTTACGTAATATAATTAATTAAATATAATTACTGTTCACCTCTTCACTCATAAGGTCGCTAAAACAGCATGGATTTTAGAGATACTCTGATTCCGGAAGAAGGATTAAAATTGTGTTAACCACAGACAAACTTTAAGTGGCGTTACAATAGAGTTAGGAAAGTGCCACGGGACCCCGATCCAAGGGAGCCACGGTATAAAAGGGGAGGGATGAGTATAAGTCTGACTGGAGTTCACTGACTGAATTTCTAACGTAATCAACGCACATCCGAAACCGTAGGACGGATATAAGGCAGGTACATGCTATGACGTAGCCAAAAAAGAATTTTGATAAACCCCAAAGAGAAATAGGCGGTTAAAGTTTGTACGTAAAATTTTTCTTAACGCCAGCGAAGCCGAAGTAAAAGGTAGTGTTTTCATACATTCTTTGTACCTGTTCTATTATTAACAAGACGATTTTTACCGATGATATATCAATTTAAATCCCACATAGAATAGTTACGCCACCGATACGCAAACTAAGTAGTAGGTAACTTTTACCTGCACTTCAGCATCTCCACCGCGATGCCCAGTGCTCTATACTCTGGCAGCACTGACAGACCGGCGCCCATTAGATACTTGTCCACGTCGTATTGGTCGTATATTGCCGACACCTTCATAGCTTCACTGAACATCCGTAAAGATAGCTGACCCGCTGTTGATTTTGGCTGAAAATTGAAAGGAATATTAAGACATAAATAATTTAATGACGGTTGTATTCTCTCGCCGAGAGCTCTCGGGCGAAGGTCTCGTGGTAAGACCGAGGCTGACAAACGAGACGAGTCAAGTGCACCGATTTGCGTGCGGTGTTGGGACCCGCAACGAAATTAATCAGAAGAGTATAAAAGGAGTAGGAAGTATTCAATTTCCTCCCCATACAAAGCGGAGACAGCACAAAGTTGCAATGACCGAAAGTCAAAGAA
>JAOTAV010092946.1:0-11308 GCA_026546445.1 Cyclargus thomasi | reverse complement strand
GGGAACACAAAATAGCACGTTTCTTGAAGTTGTATCACTTGTCCACACTTGTGCATGACAACGAATGTTTAATATTCTACCATTATCACACATTAAACACCGAAATAACACAAATTTAACAAAAAATACAAAATACACAACTTCACTCTCTGAAATCCCCGCTAAAACTCCTCTCATTTAAATAATTGGCTATTTATCCGGCAGCCGAGTGTCGCTTTTTGCCAACGTGCGCATTGTGTTTCCAATGTTAATTATTCTTAATATAATATAAAGATATTTCGTCGCGCTCCGCTCCGTGTATCCCTGCCCTTAGTTTACATTAGACGCAATTTTCTTCGAAATCGGCACGGCTTTTGAGTGCTTATCACACAATAATTTTACAAGTTACAAATACTGCTGCTGATAAGCTATCAGAACATCGGACTAGTGTTTAGTAATTCCGGTAGCTGGAATTGTAGTCAAAACACTTCGTATAGTTTAGATAACACTTAATATAATTAGTCATACTGGATCAGATGAGGATGTTTGGCACGAATGGGTCAGCTCGACCGGAGTGATACCACGGCCCCACGGAAGACTGGTGTGAAACGGCGTTGCGCTGTATTTAGTCCAGTGGGTGAGTTTACCGATGGCTCCCCTTCCCTATCCCTATTCCCTTATAAAAGAATGGCAACGCACTTGCGACTCTTCGGTTGTCACGAGTGTCCATGGGCGACGGCAGTTGCTTTCTATCAGGTAACTCGTCTGCTCCCTTGCCGCCTAAACAAAAAAATACAAAAAAGGTGTGAGCAAACTATGCCGGGCCGTAGCGTGCGGGGCCTCAGCAGAAAAATCCGCCTCCACACAACTTGTAGACGGATGCGCGTATCGCACACCTTGACGGAGCGTGCCGGGCCGCAGCGGGGCAGATTTTTGCGCGTCAATGCGATGAGACCCGTCCCGTCAACATGTGCCATGGCGCATTTTGCGCTGCGTTGAGCCCCGGTCCGCCCCGGCACGCTCCGTCAAGGTGGTGCTTACCTTTATTCCGATAAAAAATATTTACATTATATTATACATTTTTGTAAAATAAAAAAAAAACTACGTATGAAATGCGAAACATAAATTGATGGTAATTGAGTTTTTGTTATTAATAATCAATAGATCATTAGCTAATTATTATTATTATTAGTTGTTGTTTTGGTTCTGTACCAGTGATCCACAAACATAGCTTGTTACAGCTATTGAGACCACAGAGTGGGTCAGAGCCGAATAACGATCTAGGTCACTGTCAACATCATTATGAACTATACTAACATTATAAATGCGAAAGTGTGTCTGTCTTTTACCTCTTCACGCCTTAACCACTGAACGGATTTTGCTGAAATTCAGTATAGATACGCTTTGAGCCCCGGGAAGGGCACTTTTTATCCCGGAAGAATGCACGGTCCCCGTGCGATAAACTAATTTCGGCGGAACGGATTTCCGGATCATCTGGTTTTATTATAAACTAGAGGTCGCCCTGTGGTCGAAATTCGACCTTAAATATTAAAAATAGTAAGTTTCATAGGAGCTATAAAACAACTACAACACAGAATTCAATTTGGCTCAAAGATCTCGTTATCAGGCCTATTAACAATTTATTTTAAAAAAATCACAGACTTCAACCATAGACAAAAGTATAATGGGATTTTATGTATGATTACAGTGTTATGTCAAAATATTGTAGTGTGTGTGTTGTAGTGTGTGTAGCGTTTTATTTATTAAATAAATGCAAGATTTAAGCATATTTTAAAATAATATTAGTATTATTTTAAAATATGCTTAAATACGAACGAATAAAACCACGCTCTTCCTCCATATCAACTATAACTAGGAGAAATTTCATGCTTTTACATCTACGCGTCTTTCTTAAAAAGGGGTACAGAGTTTTCCGCTCGCGTATTAATATATAGATAGGAAAGTGCGTTTGTTTATTTGTGTGTTTCCTTTACGAGCTAAACTAAGCAATCGAGTTAAATTTTTAGCAAAGACTTAGAAAGTTATGGTGATAACCATAGGCTACTTTGGTTTTGAAAAAATATGTTCCTAAGGATGCCTTATTTTGACATCAAACACTATGTTGTGTACTACATAACATTGTCATAATCTGCTGTTCTGTACTTGTTGTGTCATGACGAAATAAATGTATTCTTATTCTTCTTATTTAATGATAATGCCTTATTCAGTCAGGGTTGAAGGTATCCTGTATTAAATGAGCGAATTCCCTTTCTGTATACAAACTTTGATTTAAATCCGTTTAGTAGCTTCGTCATGATTCCCGAACTAATATCCAGACTGTGGGATGGAGTATCTTAAAATTTGAACTAGAATTGCCCACCTTCTTGGCGCGCGTTTAGAAG
Source organism: Cyclargus thomasi (assembly GCA_026546445.1). NCBI lineage: Eukaryota > Metazoa > Arthropoda > Insecta > Lepidoptera > Lycaenidae > Cyclargus > Cyclargus thomasi. The sequence goes on along the minus strand of JAOTAV010092946.1, from coordinate 8,927 downwards.
TATCTGTATACAAACTTTGATATATACATACGTCTTAACATCATCTATCTGCATAACAGACTTCTTCCCGATAGGCCCGGTTTAGATTTAATTAAGTACGGTAGCGAGTTAACGAAACGGTCAGCTAAAAATTAAATAATAAGTGACATTCAAACGTAGGCGAGTTAAGTAATCCTTAGTTTGCTGGTTCGATAACAAGATAAGTCTTTTAAATTGCTCAATTACTGCCTACAAACTAATAAAATTTAATATTCTACTCAACTAAATACCTATTGTATTAAATTTTTTGATAAATTAAATATCACAATATGAACCGTACTAAACTCAAACGTCTACACGCTGGTGAGTTAAGTTGGCGCGGTGCGGGAGACGCGAGAGGGGTAGCACTTCTCACTTAACTCGCCAAAAACAGGATCGCGTTCTATTCCAGCCAACTTAATGACAACTTTCAACTTAACTCGATTTTACCGTTCAAACGTCAAAGATAACTTAACTCGCCGATCGCGCAAGTTAATTCGCTACTTAATTAAATCAAGTGTATTCGGCACATACGTCCAGTGGTCAGTCCAGCTTTAGCTTTGAGTTAGATGACTAAACTGTACGCGGGTAAAGCTGCGAGTTAAAACTTACAGAAAATATATTTAAACGATAAAAACAACTTGCTTTGCTATCTGAATATTTTTAACTTTAATTAAGACGGCAAATTGTTTATTATTTTAAACTGGGAGCGTTCGCAGATGAAAATTTTCAGAACAAGCTCACGTAATTGTGACTCAACTAACTAGAGAATTTCTCTTCAAAAGGGTTGTCTATTTTTGTTTGAGATGATGTTTAAAATTATTTTAATACATAATATCATGTCCTCTTCACAATCGACAAATACAGACGATGACACGCGAGCACGATTCTGTAGACGGCTTTAGCTCGAGTCGAGCATCGTCTATTATATTATAACATCAGTAGAATAGTATCTATGGACGCTTCACACCACGTCAGTCTGGCCCCATGGCAAGTACCAGAGGGACTTGTGTTACGGGTGTCAGACAACGGAATTATATTTAATACTTTTATACTATACACATATTTCAGATTTTTATTATATGATACACATATTTAATACACATCCAAGACCCAGGAACATTGAAAAGCTTTTGCTCCGTCGGCGGGATTCGAACCCGCAACCCCCGGCGTAAGCTACCAACTGAGCTACAGAGGTCGTCAAAAAATTACTGTTTTATTATATGTCTGTACATATATTCATTATAATTGGTGCTGTTAATGTGCAGCAGCTGTGCGGCAGTTGGAAGTTGAAGCTGTCGTTATTAAACATGATTCACTACACATGAGCAAATATTCCGACATTTAGCTGGGTTTTATATTGGTTGTGGCATACGGAGGAAGATACCGTTTGAATATTTTGAATTCTGATTTTTAGCGGTTTGTATTTATTTTTACAATTCTTAAGTATTTCATAATACTTGCTATTTACCCGACTGCATTAAAAAGAGGCTAATTTTATCAAGAGGATACATGTATAGTTTGATACGCTCTGCAGCCTAAACGGCTTGATGGATTTTAACGTTAAATTTTTAGATTAAAAATGGTTACATTAAAAAATAAAATAATCAAACTGGCGGATTTTGAAGTAAAAGTTGTGACTTTCCAGAAATATTTTTTCCGTCCATTTAGGTCGAGTAGCCATTGCCATCCTTGAAATATACATAACTTGATGTTTGCGATGGTTCCTAGGTTTTCTGTTTCTGGAAATTTAGCTTGTTACCCACGGTCCTCATGCCGGGTCATTTAAAAATATGATTAATTCAATAGGAGCAATATAGTCGAAAGAAAAAGTATATTATTATTATTTCAGTGAGTTATTCTATCTCTATACCAACAAAATCAGTTCGTGATTTACGAACAAACATCCAACAAAACCTCAACATAGCATGATTTATTATTCCATCATAATCTCCATTTAGCGTTGCAATTACAGCTATTTTTAAAAGCAGCAAGCAACGAAAAAAGTGTTGTTAAAAACTTTTAACAATACTTTAAAAATTTTAACAACACTTTTTATTTCATATACAAGGGTTATTCAATAGCCTCTATAATCTTAAAAAGCGCGCAATCCTTGTCGAGACCAAACAGAGGCAGTGAACCGAATATTTGTCTTATTTGGCGCGTACTTTGCGATGAGTATCCTCCAAATAGGATTACACGGGTTTCAATTTTATTCAACGCCACGCGGGGTTTGGTGATTATATTATTTAAACCCCCCATACTAATAGAGGGGAGACGTGTCTTTATTTTTAAACTCCGACACAAAGAAGTCGTTATAAATTTGACGTTTCTTGGCTCCCGAACGAAAAAAGGAGTTTTGCTGGGATGTGAAAAAGTGATAATGCGTTTTTGTATCTCTTCGCTAAATTTGTGTTGTTTCGGGTTTTAATATTTTACAATGGTAGAATATTAACTATTAAATACTCGTTATCAAGCACAAATGTGGGCTACCTGAACAACTTCAGGAAACGTGCTATTTTTTATACCCTCCAAAACTCCATTCCAAATTTTAACAAGGCGTCTATCACTTTACTAAATTGACTGACTTGACGCATTGACGAACGATTTATCTTGACTTTGATTAGACTTTAGACTTGACAATAACATGTGACATTGGTAAAAATACTGGACAAGAAAATTGATTTTCCGCCTTTACTTGACGCTGGCCGTGATTAAATAGTCGTAGCGCCATACAAAGAAACTAGTTGTGCCCAGCGGCGCTACTCGTAGCTTAATCGAGATTAAAAAGTACCCTATATGTTAATCCAAGATACCAGCTAGCTCCATCCCAAATTTTATCGAAATCGGTTCAATCATTTAAGCGTGACATACATTCTCACAAATTTACAAACTCACAAACTTTCACATTCATAATATTAGTAATGTAAGATAAGAAGTAAGATACGTGATAAAAGAAATATAAATATAAATAAACAAGATACTGTTAACAGCAGAATCAGAATAAAGGTGAAGAAAAGCCAGTCAGGGTAACTTTCGTAAATATTTGAACACACAATTTAAGGAACAACGACTACCAAAGATAAAAGAACAATCCCGCTATAATTTTCCAGGAAGGGTGTTTCGGAGAATTACAGAATTCATATGCCTGCCGGGTGTGCTCATACAACCCTTTTACATCATGTTTGAATTTAAACGTTTAGCTGTAACATATATAATATTATACGTAACGTTTAATCCCCTTTATTTGTGTAATTATAATTAAATCAGTTCCACGAAACTTTTAAAATGAAAATATAGTAAGTAGAATAATGACATTCTGTGAAGTAAATTCATTTGAAAATTAATTGCATCATTAGAATTCCTATTCTGTTGGAGTTTTGTATGGAAATACTTGAAATATATGATATTCTGTACCTGTGTATTAAATTTAATTAGATGTTATAAATTTGTACTGTATATATTTGTACGTCATTTTTATGGAATTAAGGGAGCGCGCTCGTATCATCCGAAGAGTCGCAAGTGTATGCCAGGTCTATTTTGCGGGAACAGGCTACGGAATTCGGAAACGGATTAGTGGTAAATTGGGTATGGGGTGTAGGAAAGTTGGGCCTCCAGGCTCAAACATAGCATAACTGTGTTTCACGCTAGTTTTCTGTGAAAAATATCTCAGGAGCCCGGTCCATTCGTGCCATATATATGTATAAAGCATGTTTGAGAGTTATTAATTGCGCCGGTCGATAATAAATTAACCAACATTAAGCGGCTTACGTGGTTCTCGTGATAAATACATTCGATTATTTATTTGTATTTGACGCATTAAACAAGCGATATGCGCTCGCCAGAAACTAATTATGAATGCATTACACAAATTGGCGCTGCTTGTGATATGCCGTATTACATCCACGATATTAAAGACACGTTAAGGTCGCCTATGTCTATTAAAATGTCAACCGGTAAGCACTGAATTACGCCTGTACCAAGAGCTGGTAGTTATTTTTGAGTATATATTAGAAGTAGGCATTATATAATATAGAATTAGAAGTAGGCATTATATCATAGGCAGGTATATATTAGAAGGCGAGCTGAAATTTTGTAATGTATCACTCCTATTACAACCCAATACGAAACTGCAGACTTGGTTAATATTGCTTGAGAAACTGGGCTAAAAAAAATAAATCGAAAGATATGTTTTGAAATCAGATCATTTAATGATGCAAAATCTTGTATCAAAATTTCAAGTTGCCATAAACAACGAATACATTTTTTACAGTTTACAAGCAATTTTCGCAAACTATTTTTGGACGCGCCTGGCAATATTAAAACCCCCACTAAATCATCTGCGTCATCATTTTTTCTATTCTTTAAATATTCAACTTGAACATAAAAAAATCATATTTCTGGAATATATTTTTGGATTTTTTTTTTACTTTGGCTATCATGTCTCAGATTATTCAAATCCGAATTTAAAACATTATAAACATACAGACAAATATTCTTAATACCTTACAAACTAGTATACATATTTATTATATATAATAGATACCTTAAAGAATAACAGACATATTTATATATCGTTAAATCTAACACTTTGTCATATACTGCCGGCGACATGACCAGAGTCTCTTCGTTCCGGAGTCTCCCCCGGATTCTCCGGTAGGCTACACCCATCGGCCTCGAAAGTCAATAGTAGATCCATCGGTACGGTTATATCACTAGTTGATGCCCGCAACTTCGTTGCATGAAAATTTGTATATTGTATTTGCCAAGAGAACCGTACATTTTCCGGGGATAAAAGTGTCCTATGTGTTGCCTAGACTTAATAGCTGTTGAATAAAAAAAGATTTATTAGAATCCGTTTAGTAATTCCAAAGATTAGCGCGTACAAACAGATAAACAGACAGATAATTTTTTTTGTCGATTTGTGTTCTATTACTGTTCCTAAGTCCTTAAGCATTGATTAGTTTGTAAAAATATTTATTGTACAGACACGCCAATTTTACTGTTTTAGATGGTCGTTGTAAGCGCTCGTGCGTTCACCATAAGGAGCGCTGAAGAAATCTCGCCTACGACGTTAGAGCAGTACCTAACGGTAGTATTGGTCACTGCTGGAAAAATTAGTCCCGATTTTGGTCTCGCGCCTAATCATGCTTGCAAATATATCCACAGTCGTGTCAAGCGTCCTATCAAAGGAGCCAACAGCACTTGGCGCTGGTCTAATCTTTATCCCACTTTATCCACTGACTCAAAGCCTTGAGGGTCCTCACATCGGCTAACAATAGGCCTTGACATTTTTTACCGTGTAAGATCTTTGTAAAAAAAAATTATATAAAATATAGGTTCTACTAAATATTTCGAAGGCCGGTAACGATCTTTCAATCTTTCTGATGTGGCTGAAGATTTTCTATCAGGTAACCCGTTTGCTTGTTTGCCAGTCTTAAAAATACTATCAGTTATATTGCTCACTGCGAGAATTGGAAAGCCACCTTTAAATACTCCTAAGTCCCAAAACTTCTTTAGACATTTTTTTTGTCATAATCTTATGATTTACGAGTAATGATATTGACTCAAGTCCCATTTTTGGACTTTGACATTTAAAAGTTTTTCATTACACTCAACAGGCGTTGAGCGAAATTTTTTATTATAAAAATCATAATTTGTTGTGGCTCATGACTAAAACACGAAAATTATTCATAACGTATAAAAACGCTAATCCACTTTAGAAAATTGAATCAAAAACTTAGAATTTCATTTTCACGAAGAATCTATGTTACAAACAAAATAATCTGAAAGGTCACATGCTCTAAATAACCCAAGTCGAGGTCTGACGTCTGTGCTCGAGTTGGAAGCCCTCCCCTCTATAATTGACCCCTTCAAATTTTTCTTATATAAATAGAACAGAGAGCGCATAGATACAGTATAAAACAGTAGCCTTCAAATTAATAAAAATAAAAGGTATTTTCTACCAGATGGCACCGTACGTGTTTTCGGATTAAACAGCATTTTAGTTTTAGGGTTCCGTACCCAAAGGGTAAAAACGGGACCCTTTTACTAAGACTTCGATATCTGTCCGTCTGTCTGCCCCTAGGCTGTATCTCAAGAACTGTGAGCTCTCCAGCTATTAAGCTAGAGAGTTGAAACTCTCACAGAATAAAAACAAATAATAAATTGAATGTTCAAAGGGGGCTCAAATACAACAAATGTTATGTTTTCTACGATTTCGTTCCTTTTATAATGATAAGTGGCTAGGGTGCCTACTTAAGCACGAAGAGGTCCAGGTTCGATTCCGACTATTCCCACATTTTTTTTATTTTATGTTTTTCTTTTATATTTTTTTAACTTTGACATCATTTTTTTTAATTTTAAAGAGAAATGCGTTTTCCCAATTTTTTGCTCTGTTCAGGACTTTTCATGCGCGGGTCCAACTCGCACTTGGTCGCCTTTTTTCCCGGGCTCAGAGCGTTCCATACATTTCATGCTCCTATTAATTTTTGGGTAAATACTAAATTTGTTGCTGTCATGTCTATTCGATCTAAGACTCTAGGTAGTGACAATATTGGGCGTAATATGATAGCTCCATTTCTTGTTACATTATCTCCTGTCCTTGCTCATATCCTTAATTTTTCACTTAGGACATAAGTCTTAAGTGAAGGAATAATCCTTCCCTACCTCTTGGAAAGAGGCCCATATTATTCCTTTACCTAAGAAATCCGCCCCTCAATCTTTTGCTGATTACCGTCCAATTTCTACACTCCCTTTTCTCTCTAAATCCCTAGAACGTTTAGTACAACAACAACCCTTGCCTTTCCTTCTCACAATACTGACTTCTATGACTCTTCCTTCAGTATCTCTGCTTTTTGTCTATGGAATGAGTTACCCGAAACAATACAAAAATCTTAATCTATTAATATTAAAAAAAAGCCTAAAACAATTCTACCTAAATTTATCTTCATAAGTTTTTATAAAAACTTCTTCGTAACCTCTATATATTCTATTTTTATTTATTTTTATTCTATTTATTATTTATCTATTGATATTGTTTTAGTATATTTATATGTGTATTTTATTTAGTTTCTTCTTCATCTTCACTCTCGTTTTCGTTCTTCAATTTAATTTTAATTTAGGTTGTCTGGTAGAGACTGCTTTGACAGAGATATTTATTTTTATTTTGTTGTTCTTTTGCAATTATGACTTTTTGTTCGAATAAAGAGTTTTTTATTTACTAATTTATTTAAATTTCATGACATGACATTTATAAAATTAGTATAGAACACAATAGAACCTTTCAAAATATGCTATTGCTTCAACATGTATAATGAATTGCCATAGTTTGGAATATGCGAGGGAAAGTATATATTTTTAATTCATTCTAAATACTTATTAATTATTGTTTGTAGAGGGAAATAACATAACGAAATATTCTTAGAAAAGGATCAATTTATATAAAAAAATATATTAAAATCGAGTTGAGTTCAATAGAGAATATTAGCATAATATATAAGCATTAACTTTGGAAATAGGTAAGATTTAAAAATAAAAAATCACTCCTTATTAAAAAAAAAACAATTACAATAAAACAAACCTTGAACACTCTAGGAGTTAAAAATAGATTCAAAATTGGTATGCAAAAAGTTACATATCTATAGCCACGTAACGAGTAGCAGCCTCAAAATACAATGTAAAGTATATACACTAAAAGTGGACTAGGTCAACGTGTTCCTTTATTATATTTTGTTTGCTAGTAGCGGGTATTGTGTTATTTGTATTGTGCATAATGCTTTTATGTTTGATGCACAGTATAAAATATAAATACCACACAGTAGGTAAAGGTCGTGCCCTTGAAATCAAACTGGCACATATAACTAAAAGTTTTCGATCTTAAACTTGAAACAGCAAAACAGATCGTATCACTTCTTTAATCGTCTACTACTTGAAAGTCGGTTAAAATAAAAACAGACCGAACTCGAGTCTATTAGGCTATAAAAATGAGTAGGATATAAATTTAAGATGTTAGTAGATGACGTGGCTAACGCCTAACTAGCAGTTAGTCAAGATTAAACTTTGATAAAAAAAAAAAATTAACATGACCCCCATGTCCACCCCCTTATTTTTTTTATATTGGGAAATGCTTCACGCATCGCCGACTCCCTCGGGGGCGGGCAGTCGGGATGTGTGGGGCTCTTTCCCACTAAAACCAAATAGTGCATCCACTCCACGTGTCGCTAGGCCACTGGATCCGCTTCAGGCGAAAACTGCAACGAACCCAGACAGACTAGACCCGCCCTTGTGTTAGTGTATATCGAAAAAACATTTCTGTAATGCAGTTTCGGTAGAAACGCATCTTTGAGATGAACATTAATAGTCTACTTATTATACTGTATATATTTTTTATCATAACATTGTGTAGGGTGTCATTGTCCAGTTTTGGCATTTCAATTTTCACACAAACTAGATTGTGTTAGTCATCTTACAGAATATACATTGTCCACAATGAGATGCTTGAGATGGAACTATATTTTACGAGCTTTTGTTCGTCTAGATGGAACATGTGTATTCCTCGAAAAATGCATTTTACCTTTATTCATTTTTGACAACGTTGGTCAAGTAGTGTTCTGTAGATTTGTATTAAGGGGGCACCCGCACAGCGGATTTAAAGCGCGGATTCTTAAATTTTAAAAATATATCAGAATTAATTAGAAATATTTACACTAATGGAAAAAACTCGCAACGATTCGGGCAAATCCGTGAGATTGAAATCCCTCCTGTGGTCCCAAAAAAATAAACTACGATAAAATAACACGTAATAACACAATCGTAAACGCAGACCGTAAGTCAAATCAAATCAAATCAAATCAAAATCTTTTTATTCAAAATAAGTACTTTAAGTACACTTTCTGAACGTCGAGACT
>JAOTAV010092935.1:0-11308 GCA_026546445.1 Cyclargus thomasi | reverse complement strand
CTCGTTATCGCCTGGAACTCGAGGAAAGCATTTATTGTATGGTCTACATGACTCTCGGCCAGTTTGAGTTTTGGCGGAGTCACTTGCCCAAGATCGGCCCTGTATTTTTTTTATATTTTGTTTCTCTCCCTTAACCCTTGATAGTAGATGATACTGCTAGATGCTAGGATGATGGTTGCTTGGTGCTGCTGATAAGCTTGCTGATAGTGATGATAGAGATTTAAATAACACCCAGCTGATGCTTAATAATGATTTGTTTTATTTTATTGTGAATGCTTACATTTGTATGTTCAAATGTGATGATTGGGCAAAACGTACGAATTCAACGTCTTGCTAAACCGTACAGCAGGAATACTTGATGATTTAACTCTATTTTAAATAAAATGGGTTTTGCTGTCTAGTCTTAAAAATTTGTGCCAATTTCGCCAATATCAAATCAAGTTTATAAATCGTCGAATATGATGTATTATTTATCACATATCATAATATTCAACAATAATTAGGTTCATACTCATACATGAAACAATAATTTAATTTTCGCTCAAATTAGAGCAGGTAACATGGAAAAATAAAACATGAAATATCCTCACCTTGAATATTATTATTAACCGAAATTATAACATTATGGTAAGCATTTGTGATAAATGAGGTCGAGTGACATTCATCAAGGCGAACGGCCTGTACGCCGTCTCAGGTAACTCGCATATTATAACCTACCGACCGATAAGTTCAAAGATTAAATCAATACTAGTGAACCCGACAGACGTTGTCCTGCCAAGATAATTTGTAAATCTAAACCATACTCAATTCCCCTAGAACACACACTCACACAAAATCGATCCAGTCGTAAGACATAAAAACTAGGATAGTCGAAAGATTTTTTTCGAATTTAGAATTGGCAAAAATCACAACTAGTTTGACGACTGTTGTGATTATTTAGTTTTGTATATCTTGAGCTAGGAAGTAGGTCGAGGCAGCGCGCAGCGGATCCCTTTAAAAACCGGTTCCGTAAAATTATGAAAATAATGACAAAAATGTGTATTAACAAAAAATGTGCCAAAAGTAACCTTTCTATAAAAAGAAGTGAAACCCCACCAAAAACATTCTGTAAAAAAACAGGCCAAGTCTCGATTGGGCTGCTTGATTTAGCTCTCAAAATTAATGAAATCTAGACAGAGGCGTGCCAAGTCAAATGATATCTGATTATTATAATTTATATTATACGACCCGCCTTTGACTTTTACTCACTAATAAACAAGTAGCTCAATCGAGATTTGGCCTGTTTTTTAACAGAATATTTTTTGGTGGGATTACATCTTACTTTAAATACCTACGCTAAACCTACGCTTTAAAACCTATAACCATATTTGTTATAATAAAGTACACTCGTCGAATCGTATTCTAATTTGCTATATCGTATTCTATAATATAATTATACCATAATTTACGTCGGGTTTCTTCTAGGTCATGGTAAGTGGCACCTCTGTGCACGAGTATCTGTCACAGAACTTTCGAACAGAAAAAAGAAAAAAAATCACTTACAAGGAGTCTTTGACGCTTTTGTCCAACTCGTTGATGTCTTTTACTTCGAAGTGGTCCGGTACCAAAGTCCGGAGAGTACAGATTTTGTCCAACTTCTTTTTAGATTTCTCTACGGAACCTTTGTTGTGTATAAGTATTCTTTCCAGGTAATCTCTCGCTGTAAGAAATTAATAATTCAATTGTTAATTGCTTGCCTAAACCAATGGGTAGGGAAGGATTTTTTATAACTGTAGGCCACTTAATTTCTGCCGACCCATGTACCCACGAAATTTGATGCTTCTACATTAACATATTTAACAAGCTTTTGCCCACGGCTTCGCTTCCGTTAGGAAGTATTTTCGTACCTATTTTTATTCGTACCTTCGGTGGTAAAATTTTGCAGAATCATTTCGTGGTTAATGCATACGTTATAATTTCACCCCGATACGATCAGTGGTTTGGGCTGTGAGTTAATAAATCACGATGTCTGTCAGTCAGTCACAGCTTAGAGTTTTTTAAATTTAGATTAAGGGTCCGTTTCACCGTTTACTGATATAGTTTCTGATAGGCTATCCACAACTTTTAATATGTAATTCTCCATAGAACATCTGTCAAAAAAATTGTGGATAGACTATCAGACCCTTATCATTAAGCGGTGAAAAAGGCCCTTATTGATTTGCGTAGCTGGGTTACAATAGATTTTGATGGTAAATAATTTAAATGTAAACTTTTTATCCTAATACATAAGATTAAGCAATTTATTTTAATTTGTAATGTTTTTCAGACAGACAGACGGACACTAATTAATTGAGTCGTGACATCATTTCAGATTTTTGGATATTATAGGTAGGTGTATGGCTTTATAAGGCTAACAGTTTTTTCATAGATACCAAAAAAGATACGTATTTAAGTAAAAAGCTTGAAACTTTGGTATGTCGCTGCTTAATTTTTTTTTATTTTTGATCAAAAACAGGTATCTATCTTTTAGTAATGCTTGTTCTAATAACAATAATATATTTTTAGTCTTAATGTTTATTTAAATATTATAAAATACACATACAAATTAGATTAAAAATATAAATCATTTTCCTTCGAAAAAGATTTTTTTAACCGACTTCCAAAAAAGTGGAGGTTATATGTTCGGCTGTGGCTATTTTTTTTATGTATGTTCAACTATAGCTCCGCCGTTTGTGAACCGATTTTCAAAATTTTTTGAAGTCGGTACCAGTCAAAAATATAAATTAAGACAAATCATGACATGTTAGCTGGTACCAATTTTAAAAGAATGAAGATTGTGTACGGAAATAGGCTGATGCCTCACCGAATTCTGAAAAAGGCACTATTAAAGAATATTTTTTTTTAGTTTCTTTTGACTATTTCAGTTTTTTCCTTTGGAAGTCGGTTTTAATTTTTTGTTAAAAAATATATTTTATTGGATTCGAAACTTATTGTCCTAGTAGGTTGATAGAATTAATGTGAAGAAATCTTGTACATGATTATAATAAACTGCTTCATTTAATGTTAGCATATTAAACTATTGAGTATAGTAATGAAAATTAGGTTGTACTTACGAAAGTCCTTTTTCACAAAATGCTCCTGCTTCATCATCCACTCCTCCAAAATCTGTAGGGCTTCGGTCATCCTAGCCGGAGTATCGAAACCATATTGTTCTCGAAGTTTTTCTAAAGTGTCCGGGTTAAATTTCAAAAAACCATCATCACGTAAGGCCTCCATAATAATTATTGATGAAATAAACCGAACACGACGAGCCACCTGTTATTTAAAACTTACTTCAAGGAAAATCTAGCAGGTAATGAGGCTCTGCCACACCGAACACGGAGCGGTAACCGCGCGCCTTACGGCGTTACTAAAATTATTATATTAATTTATCAAAAAGTTAGACATAGGTATTTTATTAAAATAAATTATAAGACAAAATTTAATTTTGCTAAAATAAAGACAAATTTCTTGTAAGTTGTTAGACTAAAATAATACATACCTCTTAAGAATTAAGAAAATGTATATATGAGCAGAAAGTCGATGTTCTGAAGTGTTACATATGTGACCCCTGCATGTCGTGTATGAAACTTGCTAGACACGTTTTTATGATGAATTTTATGTCGGTAATTATTTTGTATATTTACAAGTTTTTTGATATGATTTAATTTTTATAAATTCTACGATTGTTAAATCGATAGCGATAATCAGTATGGTAGAGTCCTTAATCGCTCTGAACTTTTGACTTGCACGTAACTTACCATAAAACTAAATACATTTGTAATTATGTAACATATACATGATACATGCGCGATGATGATGATTGTTTAAACTAAATTGTTTTTTGCCTCCATTATTGGCGCACAAACTCAAATTCTGTGAAATAGCTAATTCCTAAGAATAAATTTATTCATTTGCTGCGTTGTTTTTATAGGTTTGTTTTTATTAATTTTACGAGCGCAATGTTTGGACGTGAATCCCCGAATCGATTCTTCGCGTTGTTTTAAAAGGTTTTTAAATTTTTCCCGGTGTCTTACCCAAAACCTAGTACTATTGATTTGTTTGGAGACCCTTAGGTATTTCTCTTTCGTAGGAAAAAAACTTAAAAATTAGAAGAAATATTAAGTTTCTTATTATAAATATTTAAATTTCCACAATTAGCTAGGGCGGCCACGACATTTATTATTACATTATTAAAATAGGTACATAAAGTATTTATTAATAATCATAAACTGAAAATAATTTAGACATTCATAACAATAGTAGGCAAGCAGGAAGTACGCAACAATGTTAATATAAATTATGTGTCTTATAGACCCAGGTTTTAATTATGTTTATCATATTGTATTACCGTTTTTGCCTCTAGTATCTAGTTATCTACGTATCCTCTAATAAATATCTTGCAGCAAAAACGTGCCAAATGCGCATACCACATCGTGCAAGTTGTATATTAATTTGTAGGGTTCCGTAGTCCATACCCAAGTAGTGATAGTGGCGCTGCTGGTCTTTGATGTTATGGAACACTTCGTGCGCGGGTTCAACTCGCGCTTAGCGGGTTTGTATTTCGATAGTTTGGTGCAGATTTCATGAAAGTGTAGAGGAATTATAAAGTGGGTTTTAATTACTTACCTTCCTGAAATGGGAAGAAGTCGGGATAAATTAATTATTAAAAAAAATTAATCCGAAGAAACATTAGGACCCCTTTTTTTTTGAGGAGGGGAAATGCGTTACGCATCCCCCGCCACCGCGGGGGCGGGAGGCAAGAGTATGTCAGACTGCCCTCGACTCAGGGGGCCGGGAGATTACCGATTAAAACCCCCTCATGCCCTCCTTCAACGCTACACCCCGATGGACGCGGGGACGGTATACACTACCGCATCCATCGCAGCGCTTGCCGCTTCCGGCACCTCTACTGTTGCGCCAATCTTGGCCGCCGTCTACCTACGCCGAGAGACTCCCCGGACACCATGGGAGCCTTCCTCCTCGGGGCCCTTGATGTGAGTGGTGATCCCCCGGTCAACCATCCACGGCCCTAAGGCTTTACCTCCATAGCGTGGGCGATTTGATTCGCCACGGCGCCATTGGCTCCAGGCCTACATGGCCGAGACTTGGAGGGAGCCTTACGCTTCCTTTTCGTACCAGGGGCCGGCTTAGTCGCTGCTGTTACTCAGCCGCTGCTCCCCAGTACATGGCCGCTCTCTTTGCCGAGTTCTGCGTAGAAGAAACAACTTGAATCTTCTGCGCACTCGGCGGCCCTGTTCCCCGGCTTACCGCAGCGGAAACAATTAGGTACCTAGGAACCTAAAGTTTCTTATCAGCATAACAATTATTTAAACTTAACATTAATTAAAACTAGATGTAGATATGACGAGTAGGCGGAGGTAATTATCACCAAACAAAACTACTCTTGAAGATAAAATATAAAGTTTTAATAATTATGCAAATTTGTACGCGAATCTCAGCAGGAGGATAAGAAAAACACCTGAAATTACTTAATTTATAACAATAATAATTATACCTACACGAGTACATGCCATAAAAGGAGGTATACTAGTGCTGCGAAACTAGAAAAAAATAATTATATAACACGTTTTACTGTAATTTATAGACTATTCAAAATTCAAAATATGTGAATAGGTAACAAGTATTTAACGCCAAGCTCATTTTTAAAGACGATATGATATAAATAACTGTAATGTGATCGAAATATCTATACATATCCGTCTATATATGTTGTTAATTGAAATAATTTAGTTACAGAAAGTTCAGTCTAAAAGTTTTGTTTTGAAGTGGTTTTATGTAATTTTTTTAAAAATCATTATAAATATATTTAATTCCTCAGATATATAAAGTGAAATAAAAAAATACATTTAAAGGCAACGTTCAAATATTAAATACACCATTAGATATTTAATGTTTTATAACTTTGGTTCCGAGTAATTGGTTCGTCTTTTAGTAAATACAAATTGTAAACTTTATTTAAAATCCGGCCAAGTACGAGTAAGACTCGCGCACTTTCCGTACCCTATTTGAGTTAACTTGGGTAAAAAATGTGTTTTTTGTATAAGGGCCCAACTTCATATTTTTATCTAAATTTTATTACTGATTAGTAAAAAATTATAAATACAATATAGTATTTTGTTAAAAATATCAAGCGCCAGTCTGTAGCCATTATTGATATCACGTCTGTTGTATGAGAGCCCCTCTTATTGATTAAAATTAGTTTGGTTTTAGCATTTGTTATTATGGCGGTGACACAAATACATCTTTGAAAATATCAGCTCTCTAGCTATTAACGTTCTTGAGATACAACCTGAGACGTCGAAGTTTTAGTTATCGGGTGCCATTTTTACCCTTTGGGTACAGAACTCTAAAAATGGTAGTACATGAATGCCAACCTTACAAAGATGTAACAAGGCTGATTAATGTTAGATTTGATCAGCCATCTGAAGTCCTTTTTATAAATGAGACTTGAATCTTAGTGCTAGGTATCTATCGATTTATTATTTTTTGACTATTAAATACACCTTTTTGATTCTTAAAAACATTCGCATAATCAAACGCATAACTAAATATTCGCATAATTTTTTCGAATGCGAATATTCGTTACATCACTACCTTAGGTAGGTAGGGATGTAACACAAAATAAATAAACATTTTCGCTCGAAAACGAAATGAAAAGTATTTCATACATTGCCTTAGCAATTTAAGCATTCTATACATTGCCCAGGCATTGTATGGAATGCTTATTATGTGTTTGCCCAATATGTCATTTCTATACAAACCGCATTTATCAACAACAAAGTGCCAACGCAACAACAAAACTTTGTTGACTATTGTTTACTTTTGGCTTCATGTACACAAAACTAGCTTTACTCCTAAGGAAGTTAACTATAGGTCTCACTAATATTTGTGCCAAAAAAAACTATACAATGTCTGTTTGCTATGTCTAATATATTGAAAATATACACGTCAGAAATAACCAGCATAACTTGAACAGTAGAATAGTTTTTATTAACTAGGGGTTTGGTAAAATTATTGACAAGCCAGGGTCACTAGCCAAGGCTGTTTAAAATTGGACTAGCTTGCTATGCTAGTTTAAAATACTGGCCTTGTGTATCCCATGCATTATGCATAGTTGGTAGAAGCCAACAATAGTGGCCAGACCAGCTCCCTGATTCACGTTGCGATTCCGCGCGGAATCGTTCCCGAGTTCGGAAACTTTTGTTCAAAGTAACAGGAGTTTCCGTGAGAACGTGTCCGTTTCCGTGCGGAATCGCATCGTGAATCAGGGGGCTGATGAGATATGATTGGTGCCACTGGCATTAATACTATATATATAATTAATACATACGGGATTAATCTTGGCCTTGTGTAAAAAGTTTGTTTCCTTGTATTATCTTAATATGTTACCGACAAATGGCAATGTGTTAAACACAGGTATTTTATGCAATGCCCAGGCAATGTATATACTCGTATTACCGGGTGCGTTGAGGCAATATATGAAATACTATAAATATCATTATTTATTACACACTTTGCCTAGGTAATATATGAAATGGCTAGGCATTGTATCGAATGCCACGAGTTCTCCCGGTAATGTGTAAAATAAACTAATCTAAGACTACGTTAGTATGTTTAAAGGGTTGGCTTTTGAATCGAATCGACTGAATTTGTGAAAAACAAAATTGAAGGACGATTAAAGGGGTTTGTATTTAACATTTAAAATCTTCAGAATTCTGATAGCTTCCGTGGTTATTTTTATATATATCTAGAAACAGATATGACTCGGATAGGTTAGGCTTGAAAACTAAGGCTCAAATTAATAACCTCTCTTTATCAAGTCCGTTAACGTTTGACTTAGCTGGTACTGACTATTATATATATGATATACCTATTGATATACAATAACGGATTTCCTACAGCTCCGGCTGTAGATTTAGCATTTTATAGAATACCTAGGCAATGTAAAATTAGAGAAGTTGAAAGAGATACAGATCGTGGATCTAAGTAATTTGGTCGGGTTATATCAAACCCAGACGGCAGATCACGACTTACTTGGAATTGACATATTCCGACAAAGTGACGTAGGTCCCTCAACTGGCTCTTTCAATTTCCCCCATTATACATACAAAACAAAAACTATTTCATACATTTCCTAAACATTTTTGGCATTCTATACATTACCGAGGCATTGTATGGTATATCTGATTACTGCTTGGTTCCTCTTAGATGTAGCGTGATGTTTTACAGCCTACAGCAGGGGTTCTCAACCTTTTTCAGCTCGCGGCGTCGATACAAGTTTAATATTTTTGACGGCGCCCTAACCAAGCTAGTTCGCTACTATAAAAAGAAACAGTTGAAAGAAATAGAAACCTACACCCAAGTATGAAATCGTAGCTTAAAACCCTATTTATGTTGCAAGCGCACAAAAAGACACCGACCGCGAATATTTTTAACATTTCCAATTTCAGATTCAACTCACGGCGCCCCTTTTTTTTCTATGTTGTATTTTTTCTTTCTATGTTGCACTAGGGTGCCGCGGCGCACAGGCTGGGAACCCTTGGAATAGTGATAAATTTTTTTGTATCTTCTAGGGGACTTTAGAATGGTTCAGTTTCACAAATCAAGAGTCTAGTCTAGTCTTGATAGAATAATGTCTGTCGTGTCCGCGCGTAAATGCATTATTTTCTAAATGTACTGTGTTGTGTAATTATAATAACTAGAATTGTATTTGGAAGAAAGAAAAATAAGGGAAAAACTAAACAAGCACATTGAAATAAATACCTGTAAGAAACAGCAGGATTATCTGTAATTCTGCCTAGGCTGTAGAAGTTTCTTCATTGTTCATACCAGGTCATTTCAACCAATTTTGATAAAATAAATCTGGAAAGTAGCAAGTTAAGATTAGTAAATAAAATGGATATAGTTACATACACATTTTTAAATTATAAAAAATATTCATTGGTCAAAATAGTAAAAAAAATCTTTAATTTGGAAAAGATATTTTATAAAAGAGCTTGAAAGAAAGTTGGCGTGGTCTATGCAAAATATCTTATTTACATATTGAGACTTCCAGTAGGGCTTATGGTTATCTTCAATCTGTCATCAGGCCTGACTGTGCCATGGAAAAACATAAAAATATATCATACATTTAAATTCAAATCACTGTCATCAGCAAAATCAGTTGTGAACTAATCAAATTATGTGATAATCAATTCACACTATTACCTTATAAACAAAACACTGCATACCGTTACAACAAAAGACTCACCTATGACTTTTTCAAATTTCAGGGGCGCCCCAGGATTCTTCTCAGTCCTCTCACACACCAAGGCATCTGTTATACTCACTTATAAAAACATGTCTCAATCAAATGTACACATTCATTACCATGGAGTACTCTCATATCAGAAACTATTTCAATGATAAAATGATGATAATTCATTTTCTCCATACATAGAAACTAGTAACAAAAATCCCCACTATAAATGAAAACATCCATCACAAAATACATACTTTTATTGATTCACAAAAGTCACTCATACAAATTCACAGATTTGCACACACTTGTCACTTTTATGCCTATTGACATACCTACCTAACTTACATTCTCAAATATCTTTAAAGTATTTTCTACTATTAACCTACTAATTACTTTTTATTGAAAACTCTGTTTTGTTACAATGGCCTTAGTTCGTACTTTTCATGAAATGCATACAAACACAAAGCTCACCTTATGTTTGTGGCTTATTAGAATTCCAACCATTATTAGAGTTGGAGGAGTTGGGTGCACCACTAGTGCCACCACTCCAGCCAGGACCGTTGTTCCAATTTCCTTGATTCCAATTACCATTCTTATTGGCATTCCAGCCAGGATTACTCTGGTTCCAAGCTGGGGGACAATTTTGTCCCCAGTTCTGACCATTATTCCAATTCTTGCCAGATCCTCCCTGGGGAGGACCTTGCCAGTTGTTAGGGGTGGAGTTGTTGGGTCCTAAAAATCCACCCCAGCCGGCTTGATTCAGTGCAGCAGCAACTATGCTAATAGGCAAATTAAAGTTGGGTGGAGGGCCACTGTTGGGGTTAATACCTAGATTCTGCATGTTTAAAGTATCAATGTTGTTGCTACTGCCACCATTTCCATTGCTTGATGGTGAGGGACCTGATCTGTTCCCATCCCAAGCATTAGATCCATAATTTTCCTCTTTCCAATTAGGATTTTGTTTGTTTTTTACTTTTGGTGATGCACTGGATACTGAAACAGAGGCACCTTTAATGACGTGGTCTTCTCCACAAAGACTCTGTGCCACTTCAGGATCCAAAAATGTTACAAATCCAAAGGCTCTAAATGGGCGTGGTACAAATACATCAGTTACTTCACCAAACTTAGAAAAATATTCTCGTAGATCTTCAGCTGTGATATCTTCAGTACATCTACCAACAAAAACTTTGCAAGGCATTTGTGGAACTACACCTTCCTTTGAATTTGGAATTCGTACATCTACCCATCTTCCTTCTATGTTATGCCTCTGAGCGAGAGCCCTCATTTGAGATGCATAAGTTGCAAATCTTATAAATCCAAAGCCCTTAAAGGCACCATGTTTATCTCGTTTTAGCTGGACCATAACAACCTCACCAAATTGCTCGAAATACTGTTTCAGTGAGTCTTCGGTTGTTTTCCAAGGGAGACCTAGGCATATCAAATCTGAACATGTCAATTTCTTTTCCAAGCGTTTTGTTTTAGCTGACGAATTTTCAGGGGATTCGTCTTCCATTTTGCGTTTGTTTTCTTTGGGGAAAACACAAATGTATAAATGCTTACCCCAGCCGCTATCACCAGGTGGATGTAGTTTGCCATCGCTGAGACGGATCCCACGAATACTTTTAGTTTCAGGGTGGCGATACTTAAGTCCACACGAACCAGGGAATTGGGCCACAAGTGTGGACAACAGCAGTGTGCCGTCGTGTTCACATGGAATTTCTATTGCATTCGAGTCATCTTCATCGTCACTCACCCTTATATATTCAAAAAGATCTTCGCTGTAAGTATGTTTTCTTTCCATTTTGTATGTAATAATTTAAAGTCTTATAAATACTTCCTTACGACCAATTCACACTTTTCTTACTCGCGTTTTGGTGAAATTAAACTAGTGATTTATAAGATAATAAAATTGATCATAATTTCTAAATGATAACAAAATGGCTTCTACTAGAAACTTATGCTTATAAACTATGTATTACAAAAGTATCGCAGCAATATAATAAATTTTTTTTTAGTAGGAGTTAA
>JAOTAV010092924.1:0-11309 GCA_026546445.1 Cyclargus thomasi | reverse complement strand
GTTTTGGCGTTTTAGGTCAGATTCAAGATTTTCGTAATTCGTTACTACCTTTTTATTGTGAACTCGGATTCTATGCGTAGGATATTCAATAAAAACTATGACACTATCGTGATCTGTAACAGATGTATCAGCTACGTAACATCCTACCGATCTCTGAGTTCTTAAAATAACGTGGTCAAGGCAAGATATCCCTCCTCGTGTCGGTAAGGTATGACCTGGCAACATACCATGGCATGATAACATATCAAGATACTCATCTGCCCGCGTATCAGTAGATGAATCTGCAATATTAATGTTAATATCGCCGACTAACAGAACTGTTTTATATGATTTTAAATTTTGTAAAATTTCGTTTAATGAGCTTAAAAATTCCTGAATATTGTAAACTGAGGGGGAACGATACACTGCCACGATAGCTGTTTCATCCAATGTCATAACTAGGCAGTTTGCGTGTGTTAAAATTGGTTCATAAATTGCCATAGTAAAGTCTTTATTGTAATAGACTGTTACTCCGTCATTTTGTAAATTATTATGAGTGGTTGTGAAACATCTATATCCTTCGAGTGATGGGACAAACGGACACTGGGACAAGCGACATTCAGTTAGCACTACAATATCCCATTGGATATTGGCCTTAGAAAGTAGGATTTGTAAATCATTAAAATTTGCGTTTATACTCCTTATATTCTGGGTAAATATTGATAAAGATTTTGAGTGCTTTCTTAGGAGGTCCCTGCATTCGTGTATGGAACATGTATTAGAGTCAGACACTACAATATTGTCTATTTCATTTTGTATGTTAGCGTTATTAATGTTGTCGAATGTTAATTAAAATAGCATATTTGGATGCATGTATTAAAAGTTTTTAAGTTAACACGAGGCTTTGAAACGTTTGTATTGGACTCGAAACCAAAAGAATAAACCCACCGGCAAGTCACAGTAAGCTTAAAAAGTGCCAAATAAATATTTGATAAAATTTGCCCATAATACCTTACTTTAGTTATTTTATTTAGTTGCATTTCTGAACAATAACAATTAATTGCATTTCTAATAAAAACCAACATTTGTAAAAAGAGTAGTCGAATTGATAAGCCTCCTCGTTTTTGTGAGTCGATTGAAAATGAAATAATTACGCTTTCTTGGTACTGTATATAAAATGTAAAGGAATCTTTAAGAACAAATATTAGTAGTGCCAATTTTATATATTTTGATAAGAATTTAATTAGTAATTTGTATATATAAGTACTAAGGCAGTTTTGCATAATAAGAATCAATATAGAGGTAAACATTTTTACGTTATTTTCTGATTTGTGTCTTCTAAAATGTAGTATACATAGATTAGTCTTGTATTCAAAGGTGTGATTTTTAAAATTGTCGGTTAGCTTTGGTGAATTTAGGAAAATAATATTTATACCTTTTTGATATTTTGATATGATTAAGAGTACTTTGTACGTAAAACTATTATAGAACAATGAAAAAGAATATAAACTTAAAGAGATTTTTTTATATGAGATAAGACTTTTGGTGCATGCTAACCTGGTAAGTCATTTTGTAGATGTACTGATGATTTTGAGATCCGATTCTGAAAAAATTTTAAATATTTTGGCTCCTTCTTTTTCTCTGATGTGCACGGTTCCATTTGATGTCCAACAATACCTATAATTATTTGTAGATGCGAAATCACGCGCTATTCTAAATAACTTTCTAGTTTTAGAAGTTAAGGATTCCGAGATGTATATACGGCTTAAGGGCCCATTAATCTGCAGATGTTTAGTGTTAAGTTGGTTGGCCGAAAATTGGGTGTTAAACTTCTTAACTCCAGCCATTAATTCTTGTTTATATTTGGTGCTAACAAAATCCACTATAATTGGCATGTTGGATTGATTTTTCGTGTTGATTCTGTATATATTTTTGATTTTCTCTTGGTTTATGTCCATTCCTATTGTTGTACATATATCTCCTAGGTATTTCTGTAAATCCTGTTTAGTTTCCAAAACTGCAGTTTTTGGGACGCATCTTATTTCGACCTCACATGTCTTCTGGTTCTTTTCTAATTGGTCTATTTTATTTTCAAGGGTGTTAACGTATTTCAAAATTTCTCTATTTTCACTTTTGTAGGTATCCAGTTCTTCACGCATTTCGTCATATTTTTTCCCCAAGAAGTCGAGAGAGTTGATCATCTCTTCGTTTTGCTGTTTAATTTCGGTAATAGAATTTTGAATAATTGTCAATTTTTTGTCCTGCATTTCTGCAAAATTTTCAAGCATTCTCTTCATTTGATCCATACAGGAGGCCATAAGACTTTCTTCCTCGCTAACAAACTTTCGCTTATTTCGCTGGTTGATGTTGTCTAGCGCGGAGTCTGATCCCGCGTGTTGCAGCGGCATAGAGGGTTGGGCCTGCGAGACGCTTAAGGCGGAGGGGGCTGGAGACGGAGTATGAATTGCGGGCGGTGGAGTGCGCTTAAGCGGCATGTTAAAAAGTACTAGGCTCACAGTACGGGGTAGAAGTCCTGCAACGAGAGCGTAGCCGATGTCTCGTATCGTAGCAGTCGTAGCGGACCGTAGCACTATGAGCGCTTCGTAGCACAGACTATTTACCTCCTGTGGGGTTATGCACTCCTATTATTTAACTTTGAATTTTTGGTCGAGAAACTTTATATTTTTAATTAATATGCAAAACTATAAACGCGTGCACTTTACTAGCTGTCCGGAGGGAAGAGGATATGAAATGTATAGAAAATAACATTTTTTAACAGAAGATTACCGACTCCTACCGCCTAGATTGGGCACTGGGACGGTAAAAGCCATTAATATTAATCATTTTTAAGCCGCCCTAATATATGGCATATTACGGCTTTTGTAATATTGTGTCTCTATAGAAGGAAAGCTCTTGTGGTCTCGTCTTCAGGTAATAAATCCTTCATAAATAACGGTACAAAAAAGCTAATAAAAGATGGTACAACGTAAGACTAGACAACAATACCTTGTAATAAACTATGTTAACCGTGTCGCAATATCTTCCTGTCTGATAACATTTTCAGTTCAATCTTACATCTATACTAATAATTGAAACCTGAAGAGTTTGTTTGTTCGAACTCCCTAATCTCTAAAACTACTGGACGTAATTGAAAAAATATTTTTGTTATTAGTCCATCTATCGAGGAAGGCTGTAGGCTATATAACATTACGCTACGACCAAAAGGAGTCGAGCAGTAATGAAGAAATGTTGTAAAAACGGGATAATTTATAAAGTTTCACGCGGACGTAGTCGCGGGTATCCATGGGCGACGGCAGTTGCTTTCCATCAGGTAGCCCGTCTGCCCGTTTGCCCCGTAAGTATCATAAAAAAACCCTTAAGTAATGAAGTAAAGTTGGCACGGCACAGCTAGTACAACCGTGAAGAATCGGTTAAATTTTAGCACTTGAGTATAAAGATTTTTTCGTTTAAATAAAAAGCTGTGACTATATTACTCAGGTCCTCAATATTACTATGAACCAATTTCTTTAAGAGAAGATTAGGTTTAATTTATTTATATCAGTTTCAGTTTCTTCTCAAATACTCTTTTACTCTGAATGATAGAGGACCCAAGTCCCTAAACAGATAATGGATCGGCTAAGATCCTTCAATAAAATGTATTATTTTATTGAAAGCCCTTGTACGATGTACAGGGTGTAACAAAGTGATGAATACATAAGGGTACGTATTCGTGCATGTCTAGTGTTCAATATACTCGTACATATAGCAACCCTGAAATAAGCTAAATGTCCAAAAACATAAAACCCGACTGCAGGAACCATTGCAATTTAAACATCAACTTATGTATAATTGTATAATGGCTATTTAAAGCCCTTCATTTTGATACCCTACTCGACTCAAATGGGCGGAAAAACCCTTTTGGAATAATCACACAACTTCGACTTTGCCATTTTAGTTTTTCAATGTTTAATGTAACCAGTGTCATTTATGCTATCAAGACGAATCTATCGATAGCTCATATCTTGAAATTCGTCAAGCCGTTTAGGAAGCAGAGCAAACAATTGTACATAGAAACATACATACTCTCATCAATTTAACAAAACACAAATAAATATAAAATATATAATATATTTCAATGCTGCCAGTTGTACAGTCAATTCTTACCTACAATTTATTTATATACGGGGTATGTATAAACTTTTATGAAGTGAGTATATTCCCTTTTAAAAGCCGACAACGCACCTGCAAATCTTTTGATGTTACGAGTGTCCATTGGTATTTGCTATTCATAAGCTGACCGCTGTTAGTTCGTACTGATGTTTTTTTTTAAATTAGTATAAATTATTATAACGATACTATCACTTTATTTTCTAACACTCTGTATATTTTTTCCTTTAAAGAAAATAAGCGAACCTTTAAAAATAGTATTTGGAGATTACGTGGTACAACTAAATGACATAAACCCAACAAAAACGTTTTATTTCAAAGAGAAACCCAATTAGAATTCCCTAGGAAGTTTCATTGAAAATACGAACTTCAATTTACTTGGTCGGATGATAACATGTCTGGGGATTCTACTAATAATAATTTCTGTTCAGGGGGGTTAACCAAGATCGAAACGTGTTCGCTTCTTTGTAGAATCGCCAAACAAAATGGAAATGCCATTATGAAAATGGCATAAGGGTTCGTTACCCCTATGTCATTTCCACACACTTTGCGATTCTACAAAGAAGAGATAATCCCCCACTTTTTACTCCAGAGTTATTTCGATCTTCATAGGACGCATGAGTGCGACAAAGTATACTTTTACTAATAATATTATACTCGTATTGATAAGGATTGAGAAACATAGGTTAAAATAAACATAGCCATGTTTATTTTAAGCTATATTTCTTAATTCTTTTTTAGATTAAAATCTTTACAGTAATATTACTTAAGCGGTCCTTAGACAGTAATACAACATACAATAGGATAATATGTATATTATTAACGAGGTATGTATTTATCTGCGTATCATCTGGTATCATCTCTTTCCGTAGTACAGCTGGAAGAAATCTCTGTTAGACAAAAGCAGTCTCTCTGTTGTGTATTTTTTTATGTAATTTTTTCTCTGTGCAACAGATTATAAATAAATAACTAGGATTATCATGCAATCGGAAATTAAATCACGAATTGGGTCGGGGATACCCTACCCTGCTTCCTCCTGCTCCTCCTCCATATATAATATAACCCTAAATAATATTTTTTTTCATAAAATAAGGGGACAAACGAACAAACGAGTTACCTGATGGGATGTAACTACCGTCGCCCGTAGACACTCGCCACATCAGGGTTGCAGGTGCGTTGCCGAAAGTAAATACTAATCAATAGATCATCATCAAATCATAGTTCTCTGAATTAAAGATATTTGTGATTTGTCATTTCGTCAAATGGATACTCCAATCGAACTGCGACCAAAACTTCACTTTATAGTTTCTGGTCATTCCTACCTTAACGGAACACAAGCAAATTTTCAGCTTTTATGAAATAACGATAGTCTGACTGTCGCTAGCTCTGGGGTTATCATAGTCCACCACAATGCCACAATATTCTAAACTTTTTATATCCTTTCAGACTAGAAGTAAAACGAAGCATACGTCAAAATGTTGCTCAGAAAGAACTGCATTTTGTAGGACTGGCAACACGATTGATTGCGTCGATATATCTTCCGAATTGGGCGAGACACTTTTTGTACACTGGCACTCAGACTGCAATTTCACTGCAGTCTTAAATTACGGCATCGTATCTACGTACATTATGTCTTCATATTAACTCGCTAAGTCACTGTATTGTTAACATTAAAAGACTATAAGCCCTTGCTATAAAGATTAAAATCAGAACCCTTGTTCTAAAGATTATCAGCAGAACTGTACTTTAGCACAGAGTGTAGTCAAAGTTTTGCTTTTTGTCATGCGTTTTAACGCACAACAAGAAGTCTCCTATTTGAGAACACCTGAATAAATAATAAAATACCAGAAAGTTGAAATTTAGGCCATCCAGTAACATATACTTAAAATCCGAAATTTGAGCTCTGTGAGTCATTTAGTTCTGAAATTAGGCGATAGCTAAATTTCGCATTTTCGACACTCACTCATTCATATTCATCAAAATAGTACTATCACTTCACATAAACTGAGAGAGCTGAAATTTAGTACAGAGCTAGGGTTTAATGGTCACATAAAGGAAAAGTGCTTAGAGGTAAGAAATGGCGTGAAGCGAATAGATTAATGATTCTATCGATAACACAATTTGCGAAGATTCAAGAGACTGTTTTCATGTAAGTGTACTAGTTTGATACGCAATAATGGAAGTTTTCGAGTGAACAACTTTCGTAATAACTTCGAAATTCGTAACTTCGGAGAAATGAAAAAGTTGCGGGAATTATCATAAATAGGCCCGGTCTTAATCTGATCTAAATAAAAGCGAGAAAGGCGAATTGTTGAAGTTTCAGGGGATGGCTTTTAAATTGTATTACTTAGCTCAGTAGCGGTTTTAGGAGCGGTAAAAGCGGAGCTGCACGCTGTAGAAAGAGGTGCCTTGACTGCGCCAGAAAGAGGGTTATGTTTTTTGAGAATATGTATGTACGAGTATAATTAATTGGAACGCTTGGTAACCTAAAAGGCTTGATGGATTTTAACGTATGAGGTATCGTTAGTCAGTTAGGTAATTATTATCTCGATGGCGCAAGTGACATTGGGTACATTAAAAATAAAAAATCAAGATGGCGGATTTTCAAGACAAAATTGTAGGGTACCAAATTTTTTCCGCCCATTTAGGTCGAGTAGGTTATTAAAATAAAGGGCTTTAAGTAACTCTTCTAGAAATATACGTTACTGAGTGTATAAATTGTAATAGTTCGTGCCGTACAGTTTTCTGTTTTGGGACATTTAGTAGACAGTTTAAAAAGCAAGGAGGCTGACAACCAAACGAGTTACCTGATGGAAAGCAACTACCGTCACCCATAGGCACAATTGCCGGCATTCATTAAAGTTGGAGGTTGCCGAAGACTCACTCAGGGCGCTGGTTGGGTTAAAGCCGTCACTGACTTAGCTTTTGATAGCACAACAAGGTTTTGAAGTAAAAGCCGATGAATAGATCCCAAAGGCGACCGCACATATCGTCCTGTAGCTTTACCATGAGCTGGAAGCAATAGTATCTGTTGATACTCGATATATGTATATACGTAGACTTTTAGTATGGCAAAATTTTACAGCGACTCTAGCGGTCACTAGTGGAAGTAAAATTGCAATACTAAATATTTACGTAGTCGCTATCGAGGATTAACAAATACTATTAATTAAAATTTACAGTAGACCTACTGCCATGCATTGAGTTTGTGGATAGTATAGACAGGGTAGCACAAAACTGTACTACACGGCAAAGGCCAAGGACTACAAAGTGTGTAGTCTTTGGCCTTTGTCGGTTGATCTTTACTTGGCTTTTTGTGAAAGTGCTAGATTCGAACCCGGGTTGATAAGTGCACCATTGAGACAGTTTTGGAACTCAAGTACATATTAACGCTCAAAGCCGATCCCTTGAGTGGTATAGGCTGTACGTCGTAGATCACTATGTCACTCACAAGAGGAAAGATGAATATTTTTGTACGTTTGTAACGAAAAAACTCAAAAGTACTAATCCACTTTCAAAAATTCTTTCACTATTAGATTGCTACATTACCAGTGAGTGACAAAGGCTATAATAGTATTATGTACAAAATCGTCCAAGTGCGAGTTGGACTCATGTACAAAGGGCTCCGTATACAAGTAGGGTATTAGCTGACTTTGAAAATAAAATACACTTTTTATTGCGATTAAATGCTCCCTTGGGATAAACCACACAAAGCCGTGGGAAAATACTAGGATATATTTAGAGACTTTGGAAATGTATTAATCATGTTAAAAATTTAACGTATATTATTTCAAGTCGCAAGTACAAAAGCATGTTGTGGGTGAAAATAAACGTGAAATGTGTGTCATTCCCCGTCGATACGAACTTATTAAAACGAGGCTGTATTGAAATTTGAAAGCCTCCCCTGAGCACGGGCTGAGTGATGAATACGAATGTACGCTCAAATTTGAGTACTTCGCTAATCTACGTCGACCTTATTTCTTGAGTGCTAAAGTTCAAATAGTCGTCGTTAATTACGATAGTGTATAGAGATATTCTTATATAAAGTCAGCCTAAAGCTAGTAATTACTTATTAATGGATTGTGTATAATAAGGATCGGCTCATGAAAATACAAATCTGAGAGCTGATAGCTGAGTAGGTATTTGAGGTAAGCTGAAACCTTGTCACATAACTCTCCTATTAGACCCCTATATACTGCAGACCTGACTGAAAGTAAAACAAAATTATTATATGTATTCTAAAAATATATTTGAGGTAATATGTGTATTTTATATGTTCTAGTTAAATATTTTAAGAATTAAAAAATGATAAGATAAGATTTTAATGTCATACACTTTAACAAAAAAGTTTGCAAAAATTGCTTGCAAACTAAAAAAATGTAATACAGGATTTTTCAATTTCATCACAAAATAAGGGGATTCCGATGTAGATTTTTGGAAAATTGCTTTTTTTTTGTATTTTTTTGCCCCGCTTCTCACGAGCCAGGGCTACAGTTCCGTATTGGGGTGTAAAAGGAGAGATACCTTACAAGGTTTCAGCTTTCCTCTAATACCTACTCAAAACCTTTGCTACCAGCTCTCGGTACTACTCTCTCGATACTATAGATAGCCGGCTAGCGCGTAGACAATTTTTGCTTGTCCACTTCGCTATAGTGTCTAATAAGAAGAGTGATATCATGTTTAATTTAATGAAATGAAAGTGTCATCGTAAAAATTTCCCCCATGCAGGTTGAGCGCACACAGATTGTTAATATCTATAAAAAAAGCGTTGGGGAGATTGCAGTACCTTGGGGAAGCCCATGGGTGACGGTAAAATCACCCGTCGGTAAAATTACTCAAATATCCATCTATATAAACGTTCTGTGTGCGACCAGTGAGAAAGTCTGTTCCCCTTATACCCATTTTATTCATCTTCTCTAAAACTATAGAAACAGAGACAGTATTAAAAGCTTTGACTAGGTCAAACAAGATCCCTAAACTTTTTTTACCATACTTTGAATTAGACAATAGGTTGTATTTTCCAAGATATGATATTAGCCTTTTGTTCGGTAGGCGCTCAAGTATTTTCGAAAGGGACGGTAGCACTGCGATTAGTCTATAATTAGTAACCTCGTGTCTATTACCTGCCTTATAAATAGGATGAATTATGTTTTTTGAGTGCTTTGGAGAATGTTCCTGTTGAGAGGCACAGATTTAAGATGTAGGTAAGCGAGGAGGCTATTTTTTCAATGTTTTGTTTTAGGATACTAGTTGGTATTTTGTTCCATACCACAGCGTAGTCAGTACAAAGAAACATCGTTATTCTTGTTTTTTCTGTTGGTAGTCTCATCATTGAGTGGCTGGGGGCATTGTTGGTGATAAGTACGGGATTTTGCTGAGTCGGGGGTATTCTGTCCGCTAGGATCTTACCTACATTACCAAAAAATTGGTTCCCGGAGTTCACGGCTTGTTCAGGCAAGGATCCGAGAGAAAGAAGTTCAAAGGCGCCGCTTCCATTTTTCATTAATTTATTGGTAATTGCATTAATATTTTGCCAAAGTTTTTTTGTGCTTTTACATGAAGATTGAAGTTCATCCTTAAAGTAGTAGTTTTTCAAGGTTTTTCAATTTTGAAACTGTAATTTCTATACCTCCTATAAGAAGTGGCAAGAATTATACTATCCGAATTTTGTTTTATTTCCCGTGCAAGTTATCTTTATGCTTTAGACAGATGTCCAGGAGGGACCCACGGTTTTAAAAGTTTTTTGCGGTTTGAGAGGGTTATAAGTTTAGTATTATTTTCTAAGACCTTTTTGATAGCGGTGGCTAGATCATCTGTTGCCGGATTGATGTCTTCTATCTGATATATTGGAGTGTAATCTACTTTCGACAAAATAAATTAAAAAACCTTTTTATTGACTTAAAAAACCTAATTCAAAATTTACGTATGTAATGCTTATTTTATGAGTTTGACGCTTCTTTGGTCGTATTTATAGTGAATTGTGAAGCGGAACAACAAAACACAACACTATATTTCATAATACATTCACTTAACACTTTTATAATATAATAATAATATAATAATATCTATGGACGCTTCACACCACGTCAGTCTGGCCCTGTGCTAAGTACCCGAGGGACTTGTGTTACAGGTACCAGACAACGGAAATATATTTAATATTATTATACTATATACGTATTTAAGATTGTTATTATATGATACATATATTTAATACACATCCAAGACCCAGAAACACGAACTATGTCTTCGTTGTCACCTTCAGCGGGAGTGACATTGCAAATGATGTCAGACTAGGTCAGGCCGGGTCAAGTTGACCCGTTACGTAACCGCTGAATTTGGGCTCATTAGCTCAGGGGTCATCCATAAAGTATGTCATAGAGGGGGTGATGAGGTGCAACATGGGTTGACATATAGTGCCGTGGGGGCTTAATTTTGTTGCAATAAAATAAAACGTTTAAAAATTTTTTATTTAATTATTATGTCACGTCACACTTGGGAGAGGAGGCTCAAAAATTGAACTATGCGAGTCTAAGACTCATGAAATTTGTGTAACGTACTTTATGGATTGTCCCTCATGATGTCACGTCATTATGACCCACAAACAGAGGACATCATTATAATGTAGCTCGTGACAACTATAAGAGATGTTGACTCATATGGTTTTTTCCATAAAATTTTTGTTAGGAGAGTTTTCATAATAAGAGAGCAAATGAGCAAATGTATCGTTTGATAAACAACTCACTCGTAACATCAGAAGAGAGGCAGGAGTTGCCAGCTTTTAAGAGGGAAAACGCTCTCTTCGCTACGTTGAAGCTCAGCTGGTTATATTGGTTCGGAAATGCAGCTGGCAGCTTAGTATTCGTTTCACAGTTGTAATAATAATAATATTATTAATTATTTTCTGTATTCAAAAAAATACAGAAAATATGAAATTTGCCTAAATTGGTGATCTTACCGCTGCTAGAGGTTTTTTCCAGATAATCAACGAGCTTCACTGTGCGTGGCAGAAATTTACGAAAAAAACGCGCAAAATATCACTTATCAAGTTGATGTGGATGCTACAATTCCAACATTTTTTTATCACCGCTACGACCTGCAAACCTTCAAGAAGAAAGCGTATTCCCTCTTAAAAGGCCGGCAACGCGCCTGAACCCTACTGATGT
>JAOTAV010092913.1:0-11313 GCA_026546445.1 Cyclargus thomasi | reverse complement strand
TAGCGGACTCGACGGACGTTGTCCTGTCCATCTTGGTTTGTGAATCTAAGCAATTCTCACATCCCCTTGAATGCCGATTGCCGACAGAAAACTTCGTCAAAATCGTCCTGTCTGCGTACGAAGTCGCGGGCTAGTTTATAATAATTTCATCAATCAAAAAAGAGAATACTTCACGAATTACTGATACAGCTATCATGCAAATTACTATTTTTATTGTTGTTAGTACATTGGGACACCATGCGCAAAAAATCATAACACACAAAATAATATCTAAGTATACATATTTTTACCTTAACTAATAATAAAACATCAAAGTAATAAAATTTGCTGCTTTATTACACCTAACACTTCCATTCTATATTTTATCAATATAAACGTCTGATAATCTATATATTAATACGCGAGCGGAAAAAATTGTATCCGTTCTTACAAAAAAATCTATGGATGTTAAAGCATGAATTTTTCCCAGTTTAAATATAATTTTAAAATATGATTTAATCTTGCATATTTTTAATTAACAAAATGCTGCGCAGACAGTAATACGCACACTACAATATTTTGACATGACACTATAATCATGCACGAAATACTCTTTTGTTTATGGTTGAATTCTGTGATAGAATTGAGAAATATTTATGGCCGAATTTCGTCCACATGGCAATCTCTAGTTAATAAAATGTTTTCATGTAAACTTACCCTCAGTCTCTTACAGTATGTGCCATTAATGGGATTATAATAGTCACAGAACATGCTCTGTCCGTCTATCCGAGTCCTGTGCCTGCTGCCGAAGGAAGCCTGAGCCTCGTACTTGATGAAACACTTCTCCATGTGTTTGACAGCCGTCCTCGTGTGGATCTCGTGACCGCATGTCACACAGTACATTGATGTTTCATCATCTGCCTCCTGTACGTGAAAAAAGAAGATAATGCGTAAATTTTCAAGATTTTTTTTTTATCAATATTAAGAGAAGTTAACTCTTAACATAGACTGACTAAATCAAATGAAAAATGGCTTCGATCAAATATTAATAAGATGCACAGATCCTTTCAAAACTGAATAAAATAATGGAGCCAAAACTTTCTGACACAAAACAATTTAAATTAAAATCAAGTGTATTGAAGATAAAACTTTGAAACTCACAATCGTACAAAAGTTAAAATCGCGGTCTCGGAGCGATGGAGAGTAGCGCTTAAGCGGGTTTTTGCCGGTGCCACTTTTTAGACGGCAACTGTGATTCTTTATAATATTTAATTGAAGAAAAATAGTCTTAAATGAAAAAAGTTCTTAATAATTCTGAGGCTAAAAATGCACAAAAAACATCACGTGATTAATGAACAGCCCCTATCTACCTTATCATCAGGCGGTATAGGCCTGGCGCCCTTAGCGCGGGCCACTATAGCGTCCAACTCAGCGTGCTGTTGGTCGAGCGAGCGGAGGGCGGCCTGCGCCTTAGCTATGCCACTGCGGACGCCCTCCAGCGCCTTGCGGTTGTGCTGCTCCGCCACGCAACTCGATAGAGACCACTCCTGGATACGTTGAGGTAACACCTGAAATGGCTCGCACTTTAGATACTTTTATATATACACTTTTACGTTTTTATACAGGACCACTTTACCATAAGTTTGAAGCAATAGTATTCGTTGATACTCGGCAGCGTCCACATAATTTTTGGTATGGCAAAATTTTACAGCGCCTCTAGTGGTCACTTGCGGAACTAAAATTGCCATACAAAAAATTTACGTAGTCGCTCTCAAGTATAGACAAATACTATTGCTTCAAACTCATGGTAGAACTACAGATGCTTGTACCTCCGTTGCGCCAAAATTCATAGTTCGCGTTCAAAAATTTTAATAATTGTCGGGAAACCAATTTTCCCGACAATTACTAAAATTTTCATAGAAAATTTCTTTACAATAAATAAATAGTAGCACATTACTAAAAACTGATGTGCAACAACTAATAAGTGCAGATAGGATTGATTTTTGTTTTATAAACTCAGTAGACACATATGTGTGTGTAATAGAAAATTTTTAGCACAAAACAATATGAATATTATTCTACCTGGTAAATTCTCGCCGTTGCGAGTCTGATACCACACTCTGAGGAGCAGTATTTAGATCCATACTGAGCAGCCCTCTGACACTGTGGTCCATAGCACTGCCTGGGCTCGGCGGTCTGTAAGTGAGATATAGACTCCTCTGGCTCATACACCTCCCTCTCATGGTGCTTCTTCTTGGTTCTGCTGCTTGTGTAACTGGAAATTTCATTTTTTTAAGAAGTTGGTGAAACATGGTTTGGAAATAATAATACTTGTTTAACTGTCACAAATACTGAGCCTTGGATAATACACATATACACTAACAAACAACCAAACGAAACACAGGTTTGTAGTATATTTAGATAGATTAGGTAATTATAAAAAAAATACAAACTTGGATACTCTGGGAGCTTTCTTCGATTTAATGCAGATCCGCTCCTTGCACTTCAGCTTGGATTTGTTACTCAGCCCATACTTGTATATATCTTCACAAGCTTCACAACTGGAAAAAGAATGCAAGTTTTAATACCAGCTACCAAACCTTTTCACCAAGACACTGTTGCTACTAGTTTTGAATGTAAAACAATTTTGTATAAACATGATTTAGAGAAAATTGTTATTATATGTAAATAAAATAGAAGTGCCCTTGATTCTTTTCAGCCTAATCAACAATCAAATAGTCACATAAATAAAAGATTTTAAAAAAGACTGCATGTGTTTATGTTGTTGTTATTATTTGTGCACTAAGGTGACTATAAGATTACAATTAGAATATTGATGTTGTAATAATGTTACATACTGTCCACAGTCGTGTAGCTGTAAACAACCAGAACAATCTCCGCAACCATCTTTGGTGGATCTTTTAGTAGATTTGCTTTCAGTATGATCTTTTTCCTTTTTCTTTTTTCGGTCATCCCTGCCTAAATGCAAAAAAAAAGGAGAATTTTAAAACATAAAAAAAGAGATAATGCACATTATGAGAATCACAACAATTTTGAAATACATTTCATGTAGTGTCTGACTAATACAGGTTTCGGCCGAAACGAAGAACCGTATATTGGGCTCCGACCCCAGTTTCGCCAAAATTTTGTTTCTGAGCTGCTGATTCAAAATAAATACGTCTTTAAGCGTTTTATGAAATTTTACTTCCAGAGGGTGAAATAGGTGTTAAAAGTTTGTATGAAAATCCATACTAATAATATAAATACGAAAGTGTGTTTGTTTGTCCTTCCTTCATGTCCTAACAAAGCAGCAGCTAGGGCAGAGTTGACTTGATTTTTAAAATACACTTAGCAAAAGCAGTGGCGTCGCGTGGGTATCGGTCGCCCGGGGCAGAGGACAATTTTGCCGCCCCCTTAATTTTATATACTTTTTTGTGATTTTTTCTGCCAGTGCAGATATTCTTATATATTCCATATGTGTTACATTACAGCTCTATAGCGGAAAGAAAATAGCGTGAATAAGAATCGCAGTGCGGACACGATCAAATTTTAAAGAAGTTTTAGGCAAGAACCGTCATTGTCCTAAAATAATTTTACAATTTTACGCGCATAGGTACGTAATTCCTAGAATTTGTCACAGAATAAAAGCGTAAAAAAAGCACGGAGCTTTTTTAATGGCTCCAAATTTATAGTTATGTTAGAAATATGAAGTGATGAAATATTTAAAATATTTTATTATTTTCTGCCAAATGTTGCCGCCCCCTTGCCATGCTACGCCACTGAGCTAAGGGGATGAAAAATAACATTACCTACTTTTTTCTTGGAAAAACATCATGTTCCTACAGGAGGCTTACAATATTATTCGTATTTTTACGCAATTTTACAATCCTACTTTTTTTGGTCGTAATATGTCAATTCCATGTAAGTCATAATCTCGTCTGGGCTTGACATAACCTGACTAAATTACTTAGATCCACGATCTGTATCAGTTTTAACTTCTCTGATTGTACAGTCAAAATGTCTACCGTTGTGGGTGGATTATTGCTGTAAGTATCATTAGGATCCCTAAAATTGAGTCAATAAAATGCTCTACTTGCTACAAAATTAAACGATAGCATTTTAATTAAGGTTTTCTGTCCATTATTGCTGTCAATTTTTTTTAATTACAGGATCATTGTGTACATTATGTTATTTAGATTATAATAATGTTTTAAATTATCTTAAAAGTGTAACACTAAATAGGTGGGTTAGCTGGCAATGTCACTTGTGACTTGTGAGTGTGATGGGCCTTAACCAAAACTGAGCCCGAAATGGTATTTTTTGGTTGTAACTGGCCAATACCTAAATCGTTTATAATAACCACTGAACCGATGATTATAGCTAAACAATATGATTTATTTTTACTAGGATATGGAGTTCATCAAAGTTAATCAAAGTTTCAAAGCTGGATTTGAGTGGCAGAACCAAGTAAAGGCTAAAAAGTAAGAAAAAAAACCTAATCAATAACCCATACCAGAGTCCCCGTCATTCTCTCTTTTCTGAGGTCTAAACCGGGTCTTAAGTGTAGGATCTTCTTCACGGCATCTATCGCAGAAGTATGTTTTGATATATTTTGCCTCCCTCTCAGATATGTTAATACAGTCTCCGTGATACCACTCCTCACAGGCATCACATGCTCTATAAGTGAAAAAACATATTATAACGAACATAATTTACTATGCGCAATATGCAATTCTGCTTTTAAGTGACATTTAAATAGCAGGTAGAAGCACCCTATTCTTACATCATAAATCGGGAACTATCTGACGAACGGCAAATACAGTAAGCTTGGCCAGCTTGATTCAGCAAAGTCGTGATCTTGGATTGTCGTTCTGGTAGATCGAACTGTTTAGCAATATCGGCTTTCTGTTGAGCAAGGAAGAATTATACAGTAAAAATGCAAGTTAGAACCAAATTATCATCATCATCGGTTCTAAAGAACCAAATTACGGTACAAAAATATGACGCTATAGGGATACGTACACTTTGTCTATATTTTTTGTCTCCCATCTTGAGATATTTGAGACGATATTAATTTAAATATGATAAATGCACAATATTTAAAACACACAATCACAAATAACTTTAAAAATTAAACACAAATTATTAAAAAAGAACAATTTTATCAGAAAACAGTGTACGCAAATTTTTTGTCACTGTCAAATGTCAATCGTGAATCGAGTGTCATCAAAGTAATCAAAGTTGTTCTTTTTTTTTTTCGGGTCACAAATCTACAAGATTAATGGCTAACACGAAACACCCCATCGGATCTCAACAGAGTTGGGATCTAGAAAGTTAATTGACGGGACAACCATCGGTTCAAGGTGACTGTCATAACTCACAAGTACTCACACGGTCTATTTTTTTATCAAGTGACTAATGATTCTTAGTGAGTCAACCGGACAAAATTACCCTGAGCAAAAAAATTAACCTGACAACTGGGACAGTATTCGTTGACTGGGGCGACGTTACGTTAGTACTTAGTATATATCTTTAAGTAGTCTGCGACTGGGACTTTAAAAAAAGTTGCCATAGCAACCATAACTTGTTTACTAATATTTGTTGAGGTTATGTGTGTGTTTCCAAAAAAAAATTCCTGTTATTTACTTGAATAATAAGGACTCCAAACACGTGAAACGGTGTCCGAAAGACATTCTATTTTCTATTTCTTTTAATATGGACAACGAAGACACTCCTCAAATCATAACTCATATTGAGCATAATCTTAATCACAGTTTGTTCGATTGTAAGTGGATTCCATGTTCTGCAAAGTTTATTGTAATTGGATCATTGCCCAAAGGAACAGGCACCTTAGAAATCTTTGAAATAACCTCAGGTGAAATAAAGAAAATAAAAGAAATAGAAAAGCCCAATTCTTTTAAATGTGGTAGTTTTGGTGCTTCTAGCGACATAGAAAGATTACTTTCCACAGGAGATTTCAAAGGAACTCTTGAAATTTGGTAAGGTCAAGTTACAATTGTGTATAAAGAGAACTCAATAAGATTTAATGTTCATGTAAAACTCTGTATCATTATTTTAAACTTTTTAAAATTAAAACAGGGACCTAGAAAAAAGCAGTCAAGTGTACATATCAAAAGAGCACACTGATATTATTAATTCAATAGATGGTATGGGCGGTAATACTTTAAACTGTGGTGCACCAGAAATTGTTACTGGTAGTAGAGATGGTTAGTATTTATTTCTATAAAATTTAAATAAGATATAAAGTTATGGAGATTTTACATCTACTGTCCTTATATATTTGGTGAGTGTGCAATTGATAAATAGATAAAGATGATTACAAAGAACAATAGTATCAGAAACCATGTTTTCAGGAACTGTTAAAGTTTGGGATCCCCGTCAAAGAGGCAAGCCTGTAGCGAACATGCAACCTGCAGCAGGCGAAACAAAGAGGGACTGTTGGACAGTAGCATTTGGCAACTCATTCAATGACACTGAACGTATTGTTGTAGCTGGGTATGACAATGGCGATGTGAAGATGTTTGACTTACGCACCATGTCCCTAAGATGGGAATGCAATTTGAAAAATGGGGTGAGTTATTAATTTCTTTGAGGCTTTATAATTCATAATTAATTTATTTACTTGGTTTTAATGAAAATTGTCATTGTTGTAACTAAAATTAAATTACTCATCACAAATACAATAATTTGTACATAACGATGTTATTAAAATTGCAGGTTTGTTCAGTTGAGTTTGATAGAAAGGATATTCCCATGAATAAATTGGTAGCAACAACTCTTGAAGGCAAATTCCATGTGTTTGATGTGAGAACACAAAATCCATCTAAAGGCTTTGCTCAGGTTTGTTATCCTTTTATCACAATTTCATAACATAGCATACCTGTAAGATTGCTGTAGCTATTTAAGATTGAAAATTCAAGTGGCAAGGTTTTAGTTTACGGATCTGTATCATTGAATGAATTAAAAAAGATCCAGTTGGTCAGATACTCGGAGATATTACAGACCATCTGTAGCTTAGTTGGTATGACCTTTGGATTGTACTTAAGAGGCTGCATGTTCGAACCCCGGTGGAGACGTGTACCAATGAGACGTTTTCCGATCTCAAGTACATAATACAGATAGCCATGCTTCGACACAATGGGCCGGCTCGACCGGAGTGATACCACGGCCTCACAGAAAACTGGCGTGAAACGGCATTATGCTGTGTTTCGTTCAGTGAGTGAGTTTACCGGTGGCCCAGCTTCCCAATTCCCTAATCCCCTATCCCTATTCCCATTTCCTATTACCTCATTAATGCCGGCAACGCACATACGGATGTCACGAGTGTCCGTGGTCGACGGCAGTTGCTTTCCATCAGTAACCCGTCTGCTCGCTTGCCCTCTAAAATATCATAAAAAAATAATTATACATACATACAAAAAAAAACAACCCTCCTTCTGGCGCAGTCGGGTAATACCACAAACGATTGTCTTACCGATT
Organism: Cyclargus thomasi; assembly: GCA_026546445.1. Classification (NCBI taxonomy): domain Eukaryota; kingdom Metazoa; phylum Arthropoda; class Insecta; order Lepidoptera; family Lycaenidae; genus Cyclargus; species Cyclargus thomasi. The sequence continues at coordinate 3,834 of JAOTAV010092913.1, read as the reverse complement.
GACGATTATCATTCAACAACGATTATATTATAGAGCCTGCATGATACGTTGGAAAAGTAGTTTGAGTCAGAAAAGTAATTAATACAGACAGTCAGTATCAACGAAATTTGCATTGGATTAACTTCTAAAATATCATCTAATCCACTCGAAATTTAAGTGTGTACTCATAGCTCACTAGATGACGCGAATTTCATGGTGCAAAGCCTAGCTACAGGTTTACAATTAGGAGACGGAAATTGCGCCGAAATGCTTCCAGAAAAGGAAGGGGTTTGCGCTGGACTGGGCGGAGCGCTGCCAGCTGCCACACCCCAGATAAATTAAGTTTAAATCTGTAGCGAAAATAAAATCTAGTTCCTGACCTTTAACTGGCTCGCAGCGACTGATCAAGTGTTCTAACCGCCCTAAGCTAATCGTCAACCTGAGCTTTTTAGGGCTCCGTACCCAAAGGGTAAAATCGGGACTTTTTATTCAGACTTCGATGTCTGTCTGTCTGTCCGTCTCTTGACCCGTCTGTCTGCCTCCAGGCTGTATCTCAAGAACGGTAATACTCTAGGTATTAGATACTAGTTATTAGAGTTGAAATTTTCACAGAATATGTATTTCTGTTGCCGCTATAACAACAAATACTAAAAACAAAATTAATTATTTAAAGGCGGTTCTAATACAACAAATATGTTTTCTGCGTTTTCGTTCCATAATAAAATGCATAATAATAACTGTGCTTGCTGAGGTTCGAAGAGGCCATGGTTGGATTCCCCCAATAATAATGAGTTTTATTATTTAAGACTATTTTATATTTACTTTTTCATTAATCTTTATATACTTAAAAATTTTTTATACATTATAACTTACAAAAAGGCGTTTTCTCAATTTTTTGCTCTATACTGATACGGAATCCATCGTGCGCTAATCCTACTCGCACTTGATCGATTTTTTCAATCCACTGGATACGAAGACACGATTTTAGCGCCCCCTACTGATCCTCGCGCCCTAAAATAATCTCGTTGACGTTGACGGCGCACGGTGGATAAACGCTAGCGTGAGGTGAAAGCCAGCCAAAACGACCTGCTATAGCGTTTCCGAACAGGTGGTCCACCCCGTATTGTGGCAGCCACATCACGGCAGTCACCGCCGCCAGGACGGCAAGCTGCAGAGCCTCAACGCCGCGCGTCACGGCACGACGCAGCATGAGCTACTGACCTGCTATAGCGTCTCTGAACAGGCGGTCCACGCTGTACTGCGGCAGCCATATCGTGATGGGCAGTCGCCGCCGCCAGGACTCCACGCTGCACAGCCGCGACGCCGCGCGACGCAGCACCCCGCGCCGGGGGTTCGTGCCTGGAATACAGACACAGAAGGTCATAATAGTCCATGAGCCAGCAGAGAGACCGGTTACATTAATACAGGTAATTGGTGCCCGCAAATGCGTTGCGCCAAAATTCGTTTATCGCGCTGGAACCGTACATTTTTCCGTGATATAAAACATTTTATACTTATATCTTTTCTCCGAACACGAAGTATTTCCATACTACATTAAACAATTTAAATAATGGTTATAATATTATATCTGTGACGTAGGCGTGTACTAAACTAACTTGTTTTACTTGTTCCTCTGGTTTTCCTTGATTTTATTTGGAGTACGTTAAAAATGATTTCCCCTGCTATTAAGAGTAATTACTTTAATTAACTATAATAATCAACTCACTGATTTGTAACTTATAAAATGTAATATAATGATAATAAAAATTGTTGAGTATTAAATCGTTTCGAAAAACATTTCTACATTCAGAAGTACGTGGTTAGTCGGTAGAACCAAGAAGAAATACCCTGGGCTCTACTTAGCACACTCAACAATCCTGCTCCACTCGTGTACAATCAGGGAAGTTAAAACCGAGCCAGATTGCAGATCTAAATACGTCAAACCCAGCCGACAGATCGCGACTTACTTGTAATTTACGTTCCGACCAAATGACGTAGATCCGTCGGCTCTGTTGTAATTTCCCCCATAGTACAACTAGAGGTACGATCTAATTTTAGGTTTAAAATAGGCTGTATATGTCTAGGAGTACTAGTCGTACACGGGGCGGCAAAACTATATTTGTCTACTCTCATAAATTTTCTTACTATAACACATTTTTGAGTAATAGGCAATATGCGTGTAAAACAAAATTTATTGAATGCAAATAATTATGATAGTGGGTCTAAAGATATACAGAATCACAAAAAATCTCTGAATTCTGTTGAGAAATAAGTAAGTTTTCTATCCATCTCTTTCTCTCAAAACGTAATTTAGTATGAAGTAGCTTATGGAATTTGACGTCACAATTAATATCGGATCTCTCTTTCTGACTACTTTAAAGGCTTGTAACTTTGTTGTTTTCAATTTTATCAAAAAACTATTTGGACTACATCGTTTTTCAATAACGTAAGATTTATTTTATTAAATAATAAAAAAACATGCATATTCCCTATTATAAACTGAAGTATAAGGTTATATACAACAAATAATGTCTTGTCTAATAATTACGAAGCAACAAAAATACCAACCTACTAAAACCATCACGAGTATCACAAATACTTAATATTATGCGAGAGACACCAATTTCTATTATGCAAACAACATCAACTGACTCGTTTAAAACACAACAATTCACGTTGTCACCGTTTTTTTTCACTTTCGATAAAAACGTACTAAATATTACAGATAACTGTCTCTTTCGTTTTCACAACTTTTTGAAGACACCTTTTTACCCAACAAATGAAAACTGAGTAAAACCTCCAAAATGTAACCATATACTTTTAGATCAATGTTATTAATGAAATATAGAATTAAACCATTAAATATATAAGAAACACAACACAAGCATTTAACACACATTAACCGACTTTTAAGAACACGGTTATTATTATAAAATATTTTACCAGCTATAACACCAGTCATTACACGTCCGCGGCTAAGCACGCGCGGTGTTGCTGTGAAGTGTGAACTGTCGTGCTAGACGCTAGTGCTAGCGATGTATTATGTATTCTGTAGTGCTAGCACGACTACTGTCAAGTGTTTAAGATGCTAGCCGTGCGAAATGCGATATCGGTAATCGGTATGACTACAGTAAGGGGTTACCCAATCTTTTCACGAAATTATGTAGAGTGTAAATAAACATTTGTGAAATGTAGCTAGTTTTTATGAGAATTAGGGGGCAAGCGAGCAAACGGGTTACCTGATGAAAAGCGAAGGCTTTTTTACTTAACTGCGCCAGGAGGGTTGTTTTTGAGAGTATGTATGTATAGTTGTTTGGCACGCTCTGCAGCTTAAACGTCTTGGTAGATCTTAACGTATGAAGTATCGTCAGATTTGTCTTGATAGCGCAAGTGACATTGGGTACTTTAAATAATTAAAAAATCAAAATGGCGGATTTTGAAGTCGAAATTGTGAGGTTCCAAAATTTTTTTCCGCAGATTTAGGTCGAGTAGGTCGGTATCAAAATGAAGGACTTTAAATAGCCATTCTAGAAATAAACATAATTTAAAGTTAAAATGGCAATGGTTCCTGCAGTCAGGTTTTCTATTTTTGGACATTTAGCTTGTTGATGAAGGAACGAGACTACGGGAATCGGGAACGGGAATAGGTAAAGGGAATAGGGATAGGGAATGAGGTGTAGGGAAGTCGGGCCTCTACTAAAGGTACACGATTGACGGACGGCGGTAGTTGCTTTAAATCAGGTAACCCGCTTGCTCGTTGGCCCCCGTATTTTATTAGAAAAACCTACACCTCATTCTTAAATCCCGCCCCGAAGCATATTTAATAAAATGCTAACAACACACTCGCAACCCCAC
>JAOTAV010092902.1:0-11313 GCA_026546445.1 Cyclargus thomasi | reverse complement strand
AGGCGTTCCGTTTAAGGCTTGGAGTGCAAGCGAGAGCGCGGAACATACAAATCTATTAAACAAATGAAATTGAATTTGTTTTTTAAAATGCCACCATTCCATTAGTATTTTCTTAAGGCGTTGTCACGTTCAACTATCGTCTGTAAACCGACTTTACAGACAACCGATTTTTTTTTTAACTTTTGGTGACATTTTTCCAGGGCGCATTCGGTGTTAAGCGGGTGATGGTTCAGGAGAATGTTCTAGAACGTTTCAGGACGGCGTTGAGGGGCAAAGCGCGAGTCTGCCCCGGGCAGGTTCATCCGGGTCTGGCACAGAAGAGCACCGACGCCTTTGCCATTAACGAAAAGTCATTCCTCGTCGAGTATGCCGGGGACACGGTGGAGGGGAACGGAGAGGTCGTCGTTGAAGCATACCGGACAGTCAGAGAGCTGATATCACTGCTTAGAAACCGCCGGCCATACGCGCTGTCCGTCTGGTGCGACTCCACCTCGGAAAGCAATGAAATAGCTCACAGCGTCGACGCCAATGTAGTCTGGATCAACACGTTCGGCCTGTTCGATGGCCCTCCCCAGGTGTCCCAGATGCTCCTAAATGGAATACGCAAGACGATGACTATTGATGTATCCGATGTGTTCAAACGAGCTTGCAACGATTGGCAAAAGCTGTCCATATTCGAAAGGGCTGCCCGACTTAAAGACTTGATCCGTGCACATAAAATAGACACAAGCCATAGCTTTTACCATGTGAGTGAGAGTTTCACCTGTGCCGGGACGGAGAAGGCGGCGGGTACGTTCATTCTTTCAGTACCTTTAGAAGCTCCACACATAATTTCCCATCTCCTAACATACATGGTGAAGGGAGGTTCTATCGCTTTTAATAGGAATATTTTTAACGAAAAAGATGTGTCCCCCTTTTATGAGTCGTTAAAGAAATGTGGTGCCCCAGTTGGGAAAACCCACTTGAAAGAAGACGGTGATTACATAGCGTTTACATCTCTGGCGTACACGCAGAAAGTTGTATGGACTAGCTATGGTACTTCGTTTGCTAATTAAGTTCTTTTCGATTCTCTTAGTAACTGTCTCACCGGTTACAGATAGTCTATCCACAACATTATTTGACAGATGTTGTATAGAGAATCTGTCAAAAAAGTTGTGGATAGCCTAACAGAAACTTTATCAGTAGGCGGTGAAACAAGCCCTTAGAATCGACCTACGTCTATTTTTCATATCACTAACATTAATGAAGTGGGCATGGGACAGCGAGTATACATACATACGTATGCATATAGTTGATTCTGTAATGAAGTATATTTCTTATCCAGAAGCCTGGTGCTATTTTAATATATATTGCTATTCTATAACGTTTGTTGAAATTGTACTTATATCAAAATTTTTATACTTTAAAATTAAGTTTTATAAATGAAATATAATATTTTGAGTTAAATTTGGTATTTATTTAAGCCCGTTCGAAAGATAAAAAAAATTGTAGTTATATTTAATTCACTTGCGCAGCGAACAAAGTTTTCCTTTCAATTTAAAATTTCCCTTTTATTCCATGAGATTTCATCAGAATAAATACATCTATAAATTAAGTCACCTAAAGGAACCATCGATAAAGAACGTCACACAAATTTAACGGTTTTTAGACCCCTCCGTGCCTTGTCACATGGGGTCACATTTCTGAGGACACCCTTACACCATTGTGACATTACAAAATTTAGAAAAACAAAACTCAGAAATTTAAACCACATCAATATTTCAAATTTTGAGAATTAATTTCAAAATGTGATGTCACAAAACTGATGACTCCCCACCTCTTTGTCACACTTTGACGACCCCCTCCCCCCTCCTTTACGTGTGACGTACTTATGGATGGTCCCTAACAGACGTTTCCGGCGATACAATCGCCTATTCGGAAACCATACAGGTACAGACTCTAACACCATTATCATAGTAATATAAATGCTAATGTTTGTATGTTTGTTACTTCGTCACGCTCAAACGGCTGGACCGATTTCGATGAAACTTGGCGGATATCTACTATATAGCTGGTTTTTCTGGAATTACAACACAACTACTTTCCCAATAATCCGCAGGCCGCAGGTAAACCCGCGGGAAACAGCCAGGATAAATAAAAATAACACATAAAAATAACATCTTTAATTAAACCACCCTCCTTATACAACACTCCTCAACAAAGTAAAAAATAATTTTGGACTAGAAAAATAATAATTCCTGATCGCTACAATTATAGGTTCGAAACTAAACATATTCTACAGGTCAGATGTACACAGGGTGTAACAAGAGTAAGTGATAAAACTATATTGTAATGAAGTTAGATAAAGAGACTGTTATCTGTAGTCAAACTGCGTAAGCAGTTTTGCAGAGCATGAGTAAAAATGTTGTAAATCATTGTGTAACAACAATAACAATAAATTTAGGGATCACATGCGTCCCTCATATAGAGTCCACTGTGAAAGTAGCAACGCTGAAAGCGAAAAATAAATTCTGCGATTTGTATGGGACTCATGTCGTTGGGTCTCTTGAATTTTTTTCGCTTCCAGCGCTGCTACTTCCACAGTCAACTCTATATCATGGACACATACCTACGATCCTCAAAGTTTTATCGTTTACTTTTGATACATTCTGCATATTACAAAAGAAGCTTTTCTCTGACATTTGTCTATTTTAGAGTAAATAAATCGTACACTTTTACGTAATAGAATATACACGACATTAAATGTCTTCACCAATAGAAAATATCGTTACAATAAAATAAACATAAAGCACCTTACGAAGAGATAATATAGTTTTATAGCTTGACCATGAGCTATACCGCGCCTTGGGTATGAGCGCGGCGCGGCGGGGAAGGGATATCACCGGCTGTGCTACTGTCAGCTGGCCGTCAACACCGACGCCGTTAATATTCCTACACGTTCCCCGCCCCGCCCTACGTTCCCAGGCCGAGGTACAGCGGGTGTGGTCAAGCTATTGTGCGAGGCTAGTTTTTTTTAGACTGTCTCGGCTTTCTGACAGTGGCTTGCCAATTTAGATTACTAGAGAAACAAAGCAAGTTTTGTCTACGCGAAGCCAGAATACTAGCATGACCGCTCACTAGCTTGCTGTTCTGACTGGAAAAGCTGGCATCGTTTTAAAATTTTACGACGCTGGGGCGCAATACAAATCATAAAATTAAATCTCTTACAGACCTGCTACTTTCATTGTTTACTCTAAACGTGGGACGCATACACACTAAAGTATTAACATTTAAAGTCGTATCAAAACTTTTCACAGAATTTCATACAAATTTTGATGTTTTACATCAAGTTTAAGACCAACATAAGGCGATTTAACCATTACTTACTCTTTGTAATACTCAAAAGCAAATCATTAATAATATGCGTTCAGAAATTGTTTTGTCAACATTTCTTACTGTTAAGAATATTTTAAACTGGTTTCTAAATTGTGGTTCCTAGGCTCGTGTTAATACAGTGTATGTGTATTCAAAATTTATCAAGTATACTTTATTAGTAGCTCGTGGGTACATCACAGTCGCAGAAAAACGACGGATCTGAGTTTTTTTTTAAATTGTAACTGCATACAACGACATATATTTTGTGCTTTTGTCGATTGATATTATATTTTTTTAACAAACCGACTACCGGGCTATAAAAAATATATTTTCGGTCGCGATATAGCACGGACATACGTGTTGATTTGTGTTTTTTTTTTCTTTTTAAAAACCTAATCCGTCGTTTTGGTACTGTCAGAGCGAAAAAACCCTTTTAGGACTCTCGTAACTTTTGCCATAAAAACATAAACAGGAACTTAAAACGTAATTATAAGTAAATACGAATCCACTTAAGAATTAAGATATTTATAAATTATACAGCGAAACCATAGTCAGCACGAACCGGGCTCTATCGAGTGACTCGGCACTTTTTTTTTGACATTTGATAGTGAACGCGTTTCGCGTTTACTACGATTTTAATATGGGATTTTTACATTTGACCGTGAGCATCGCTAGGTGGCGCTGTACAAATATATAACCCATATAAAATCCTATGTAAACGCGTTCACGATCGAATGTCAAATAAAAACTTGCACACGGCACTGTCTCAATCGGCACATTCAAATCTTCGTAGTCGACGGAATGCTGCCGTCCTACACTAACGTCATTTGACGTTTGTTAAGCTGAAAACAGACTGATCGGACGCGACTGACAGCCCACACAAAAACGTCCGCGACTTACGCCTCATAGTCTGTACACTTCGACGTACAATCCGAGAAAGAGATCGTGGATCTAAGTAATTTGGTCGGGTTATGTAAAAGTCTCCCGACAGATTAAGACTTACATGGAATTGCCATATTCCGACCAAATGACGTTGGTCCATCCACCGGCTCTCTTTCAATTATATTATACAATTATTATCTAGATCGCGGCTGTCAGTCTCGTCCGCTCAGTATGATTTCCGCTTTAGTTACTTTGGGTCTCAGAACCTTTTCGGGGTACGACTTCTATAAGTCGACTTATACACGAGGCCAGTTTTTCAAGCTAGATAGATTATAGTGAATATAATATGTTCAAGCTAGCAATATAACTTCTGGCTTCGTGTACTAAATTCGCTTCATTTAAAAGATGGCAAACAAAGTAAAATGATTAACAAGCCAGGGTTAAAGAGCCGAGACAGTTCAAAAGGGAACTAGCTTGCTATCCTGACTTTAAAACTTACCTCGTATATCTGAATGTGGTGGCTGGCGCGCGCCAAGACCGCGTCACTGTGCAGTACGAGGCATGCTTGCAGACGGTAGTGCCGGCACCGATTCTATCAAGATCTAAAAATTTTTTCTTCTTTGTATGGCGATTTTACAAAGAAGCGAAAACTCTTAGGTCTTCGATAAGCTCCCTGGTTCGTTATGTCACTTGCCAATTTTCAAAAATGACATGCGACAGCGACATATGACATAGTTAGTCTAAATAGCTGTAAATTATCTCGATTCCTAGCTCACATCCCCCAGAGTAACCGTAAAATATGGCATCACCAAATTGCACGAAAAATCCAATGACACATAAAGAGATCATAGATATACTTAAAACTAAAGGTGAAAACAAACTTATCAGACGCAGCTGACCGGCCATACAAGAACAGCCCGCGACGGACATACAAACAGCCCATACAAAACTTCCGCGACTTACGCCTTATAGATTGCACACTTCAATGTATAATTATTATGTAGATCGCGTCCGTTAGTCGCGTCCGACCAGTATGTTTTCCGCTTAAAACCAAATGCGACCATTACTTCAGGGTTGACATATGGCAAACTTCAACTGACAGGTGAAACCGAAAAATTACACAAGTGCAGCTCCGGCACTGCGCGACACCGAACTTTCATAGTACTGACGTATGTAAATTATCAAATGCAGGTTGTCATCAACGTGGATGCTTTCCACTGCACGTTACATAAACACGCTGGACCGATGATATCTTTTGCAATGACAGCTCGTTCTGATTTGAAGCGCCGCGGTGGGTGGGAAAAGAACTAAAATTGACGTAACTTGCGAATGGCCGCTTAGTCACGAATGAAAATAATGACATTCAATAGTGCTAGAAGTTTTCTGTCGATACAACTTATTCGATTCATCTGTGACCTATAAGTTTTATAACTGTGTGAAGGTAAGTAACAAATAATGGTAAAGTATTGCAAGTATATTATTATTATTATTTCTAAAGAAACCTTACCTACTCCACCCCGTCTACAATCCCATAATAATATTTTCACTAAACAGCATAATAATTTTTTATCGATATAATTTAGCTCATTGACCCATCTCTGTTATTAATTCCTTTCCCACCCACCACTGCCTTCAGCGCCAAAATTAAATCGCCACCATGGCTAGGCTCGCCATCAGTCCAGCCTACTTGTATGAATAGAGGTCAGTGATGCTTTCTTAAGGCAAATTACCATAGACGTAGAACAATAGACGACCGAGTGTCCGACCTAAGCGGTAATAACAATGGCGACTGGGCCCTCTGTACGTTACTACATATATGGTACTTTGCTCGAAGAAGGCAACGACTGCCTTGTGTCGAAGCTGCATAGTGCGCATTTTCATAATCTTGTATCACTATTTCAAATAGGATAATATAACACGCTAAAATGAAAAAAATACATGACATGGTATATTCTGGACTAAGCCAACAATTTTTACTCTGTGACCTTAAATGAAAATCTTTAGTAAAACAAGGGCAAAATATTATGTACACCACGACAAAAAAAGAGTGTGCAAAAATTGTTTTTTCAGCATCTACATTTTTTTCCTAATGATATTTTTCCTCTTCCTTCATAATAAAGATAAATAATTTTTATTTCGCCAATAAACAATCGCGTTTTCTTACTTATAAAAATACACAAAGATAAAGCGATACAGTTTTGTATATAGTTCATTGTACGTTTATTAAATATACACAACGAACTATATGCAAAGAACGATAAAAGAAAAATTTAAGTAAAATATACATCGGCAAGATTACTTTGTAAAAAAACGAATGTTATAAAGAACTTATATCAATTAATATTAAGTGTACATTTTTACAAATACATATATTATACATTATTTTAAATTATATATCTCCCAAAAAAAAGTGACCCGGAAAACTACCAATTTAAAAACGTGGTCCAATTTTTTTGTCATCTGTAGTTTTGTAAGTTGGTTAAGGTTTTGGTGTCACTTTTTGATGAGAATATAATAAAAATCTCGTGTATATATATATAATAAAAGTGACGATACACACAATTTTTGACACAAATGTATTCCGTGGGTTTTTCGTGTCATTATTTTAGATTTAGAAACCAAATTACCAAGTTAGAAAAATTATATTTTCCACCATTTTACACACACAATCTATATATCTATTTTCAACGCTAGAACGTCAAAAACCAGGTTTACCGCTATGAAAGATTTAAAACCTTTAAGACTACATATTATCTCAATAAAATTTTGTACTGAAAACCTTCCAATTCTCTATCTAACCAGTCCACCATAGACAATATTTTTTTGGAAGACGAAATATTTAAATTGCATGATGCCATTAATTCATCTTTAAAAATATATTATTTAAAATTTTATATTATTTTCGTAAACATAAATATTATTTTTGAAAAACGTAAATATACCCTTAGCACTCTAAGTATTATTTTACTAATTAGTGCATTACTATAAAACTGTGTCGCCTGTGCCATCGATCGATGTAATGTATGGACTTGTACGACGCTTTTACATAATCACGGAGACTGCGAACATGCCGCGGTCGCATATGAAAACGGACTCACGTTCTAAAGATCTGATTTTTTACTAACTCAAATATAAAGTTTGAGTTAAATTAAAATATGTATATACTGAATAGTATGAAATATGAAAATTATCTATGGTGGAAGTAACCGCTATCCTACCATCACAAAATAGAATCATCACAGATTTTTCACCATCACGAGTGGCGGCTGCCGTTACATCATTTTGTTACAATTTAAAAAGTTTTTAATATTTGAATATTCCAAAGAGAAAAAAAAACTGTATTCGGAAATATTATTCATGTGTGCATGGTGCTTCTCAAGCAAGCCTATTATGGGGACCGACCACGAACAGTTTAAAAAAACCAATTATGTATTATCGATAAATTACTGATCTACCAATAGGATAAAACTTAGATAAATTTTAAATGGCCTTGTTCGTTAGCGCTTCTCTTAGTACATGCACGCGCATCTCAAATATAAGTAATGTGATGACAATACCACGAAAAATAGTTTCTGATTGGTTACCTGTCAAGTTGTAAGCAACTCGTTGGTGTTGCCATGACATCACTTGTGTTTGACATGCGCATAATTTAATGTTTTAAGATTTGTGCGCGCTTACGTCAAAAAACCCGTTAGCGAACACGGCCATTAACTTATTTAAAATATTTAATATATTGAATACTTCCTGTGCCATTGAATTTAAAATTGTTCGCAATCTATTTATATCTTTTTTTCCAAAATTTGTAACGACACCGCCAACACTCCTACAAAACCTAGCCCGTCACCAATAATTTCAATTTTCGAATTACACTATCTACATAAATATATCCTATCTCCTAGGTAGCCTTGAAATGCGACCAGTGCAGTATTGCCAGATTCGTCCTTTTACCATAGACAAATTTAGTTTTTTATAGCTCAGCTACTTGATGACTGAATACGAAACAGATCCTAGAGTTTTTCAGCAAACATACTAATTACGGAAAAGAACGAACAAACAAACAAATTGTGTCAGAACACGTCAATATCAAAAGTGGTGCCGCAAGCGGGGGCGTCTAGCTGATTTCTTTCATATTTAGTTGAGCCTAACAAAAGACCCCGGGCTAGTAGGGCTGAAGTCGACACAGCACGCAACTTAGGTGACTTTTAGTATTCAGCCATATTCATAATATTAAGGGTCTGTTTCGCCGCTTACTGTCAAAAAAAAGTTGTGGATACATCATCCGACACTTATCGGTAAGCGGTGAAACAAGCCCCTAGAGGTAACATTTTCATCCCCATTAAACTTACGGTGATATGCTATTTCAAATGTTTAACATTACACATTATCCTACTGTACTTTATCTATTGGTATTTATACCTATAAATGTTAGGTTTGATACACATCAAGAGTAGCCAAAGTTCATCAAATCTTTCTACCAACAAAAAAGTTAACAAAGTAAATAGAGGTTTATTAATGTTATGTTCATTGGATGCTGTGGTTTTATATTTATTTGTAAAAAGGAAAGGGACTTCTGTAAAAACTAAACATTTTTTTTGAAGATATTGTTGTAATAAATACGATATTCTTATGTAGGAATTTAATCGTCGCTGCGAGTGCCAAATTCCATATGTGTTTTTTTTCGTTATTTCGCTAAAAATAATCTCAGTTTCTAACCATTTTTGTAATATACCATAATGTTGCTATAACAATAATTTTGTATTTTTTTTTTTATTTTCAATCCCATAACATGTTTTTTGTTGTTTCCCACAACCTGACCAAAATCACATATGGAACTTGGCACTCGCAGCGACGAATTATCTTAATTAAAAAAACTATATAAATAAAAAATGATTATGAAAACTTTGGCTACTTTTGGGTTTGGAACATCAACTATGGACAATTACAGCCTTCGCTGCGTTCGCGGGGCGCCCGGCACGGACGTACGGCGCCGGTGCGAGTTGCGTTCGCGTCGAGCGTCATATCGTGCGACGGTTGACCCGCCTCACGTAGAAGCGCTATATAGATAACAATTAAGCACGCGGACGCCTGCGACGGACACCCCCGTAAAGCAGCGAAGGCTCTTTATAATTATTATAAAATGGCTGTTTACAACCTGTTCTGCAATAACTTGAGCCTTGAGTGTGTGAGAGGGATGTTCACTTGTTACTTTTGCTTGTTTTCGTTTTTTCATCAACTATGTGTGACATTGTCATGTGCCGCCTGGAAATGGTAATTTATTTTTCATTATAATAATTACGATATGATGCAATAGTAATATTAAATAAATTATTCTACCTGACGAAAATGACCTAAAAAATCTGATATAGACCGGGGACAACTTAAAGATCGTTCGACAAAACCAGAAGGGGTCAGTACCCATAACAATTTGGTATAATTGAGTCTCAACTCAATACTTTTACTCTTCTTTAACCAAGACCTAAAATTCGTACGCGCCTTCCCCGTTTCCGAAATGAATATTGTCTATGGTAAGTCATTATATTGTCTATGGTAGTAATAAACTTTTCTGTGCCTTAATCTAAAATTCATAAATGAAAAAAAAAATACCTTAATCCCCTTTCACCACGAAAGGATAAGCTGCAGAGCGTACAAGTCCACGGCTCTTCGCTACGTGACTTTTCCTGTTCAGACTGGACTTTTGTTGTTTCGCTCTTGTCTATGGTTTTCGAACTGTCAGACTTTTGTTTGGGGCTATGTTTGACTGCTTTTTTCGCTACTTTCTGTTCTGGGGACGGCGTCTTGAATTTGGGTTTTAAATCTGCAACAAAATATCTATATTGTATAAGGAGCTTAGAAATCCCAAAAAAAGGATGGATGCATTCGTCAGTGGCAACGCCTAGTTGCTCGACCCGTCAGAATCCTGCTTAGATAATAAGATATCTCACCGCACGGCTTAATGACGACATACGGCACGCCCATGACGGTGTGGGCGGGGGAGGGCGGGGCATCACGCGTTCGCTCGTCGAGCCCTGCGACATTTGTAAGCGGCAACGCCTCGTCGCTCGACCCGTCAGAATCGCGCTTTTGTTTCTGTTGCTTTTTCACACGCTTCCTAAACCTGTTGGCATAAGTAAGTTTACACAAAAAATATACGTAGAATTACTCATGGTCCATGCTTAGACAAATGATAAATATCACAACATATTGCTGAGTTATGCAGTATGAATTTATAATCATTAGAATGAAAAGAACCAAACACGGCTTTGTTTGTTTATACTCAATGATATAGTATTTCTCTCTGTCCTTTATCCAAAAATCAACTTGACCGGCTGCTGAATTAGTGCACGAACAAAAGAATGAAAGAATGAAAGAAATGAATTAGTGCAAGGACAAACAAAGAAACACACTTCCCCATTTATGATAATAGTGTAAATTTAATTTTGTTTTTGAAATTCAAGAACTAAAATTTTAAAAATAACAATCATAAATTTAGATGATGTCTCTGTGTAACTATAAAGGCATACCTTTTCCTTGGTCGTTTATATACAATTGTTGGTTTGATTTTGGCCTCCTCATCGTTATTGTTGTTGACAAACTTCTCGCAGGCCTCGCTGCCTCGCTGGAGCGCCTCCAGCTCCGTACTGCTTGACAAGGAACTCTTGTCACAGGCAAACAGGTCGGTCTCATTGCTTAACTCATTGCTGTCTATTTGGTCACTGTAACAGGCAAGTGTTAACAATTTAATTAATCATTTCAAAAAGACAAACTTCAACATGTGTACATAGCTATATTCTGAATACCATAGATTGGTATGGTATTTCATACAAATTTTGTCATTATGTTTTATTTGTCTGAAAGAAGATTCAATTATAATAAAAGTTAGAAAAGCTCAATTGCAAGAAGGAATAGGTTTTTCTGAAGTAAAATCTGCTTTTTCTGGACCCTAGAGTCTCCATAACAAAATTTTAAGTTTGTGGAACTTAGTTTTTTTTTTTTTTGGGAAATTATTTATATGGCAAAACAATGTTTGCCGGGTCAGCTAGTATCATATATATATAGATATATATATATATATATATA